>JALJEE010002061.1:0-118187 GCA_023231475.1 Seison nebaliae | reverse complement strand
AAAAATTCTTTTTTCTTTAATATTTAATTATTATAATAATTTCATTATTATTCCAGGAAGATGAAAGAATCGGATGAATACTACACTTGAGATATAAATTATTTACGAATATAAATTTTTTATTATTATTTCTTAAATTTTGTCTTTTATTATTATTAACTATTTAATTCATTCATTCAATTTAAAAAATACCTTTTCATTTTATATTTGGAATTTTTTACTTGAATCATTAATTATTAGGAATTCGGAAGGACTATTTTCCAATAATTTTTTTTAAAATTTATTAAAACTATGACAAGAACTCCTCATTGCTTGGTTTCTCTTAAATAATCATATTGTTATTTTATGAGCGTGTGTATGTGTTATGGGTTTACAATTTCCAGAGTTATTTCTGAATGAGAGATTTCTTAGTTTTTTCCCAGTATATCGATAGTAAATAATTAAGAATTCCATTATTATCTACTAAAAAGCTAGTAGAAAACCAATTATTTATAATTTTTCTTCAATTTTTTATAACAATTAATTACTAGAATACTAGAGTTTCATTTCAACAGGGAAGGAAATAAATAGAGTCATATTTTTCCACACCCATTCCGTTTTCACATACACTGTCAGATACTATGGGTTATCTCGAAACATTTCTCTTACAGATTTCAAATATTTTATCTCTACATACGACTGCACTTCCGCACTAAAATTTTTTCCCATTGATCTTTTACGTGTTCGTCTTTGATGTTTTCTGCTTCTTTTAAGAAACCCTGAGACAGTTTTTTGTCTCATATGTGTCCGATAGTTTCGCACAAGATTAAGTTTAATAAATTTATTGAACTTAAAATTATATTGCATTTTACTGGTTTGCCTATCTGACACCATGTAAAAGATCCGAAAAATCAAGGATTTTTCTAGATTAGGGGATTATAGATTAATTTCAAAAGGTTTTAAGGAATTTGAAGAGGTTTAAAACTATTTTCATTAATATTTTATTAGGTAGAGTAAAGAAATAGTGTAATAATATTGAACATTTTGCAATGTTTAACCATCTAATGTCCCTTGAATTTTGTCAATAGTTTGGGCAGCAACACTAGCTCCAATTCCTTTTACATGGTTGATGATTTCTTGTAAAAATTGATTCAAAGTATCAGCGGCAGCTCGACCTTCGGAATGACCGAATTTGTTCTTTAACT
The DNA here is from genome assembly GCA_023231475.1 of Seison nebaliae. Lineage (NCBI taxonomy): Eukaryota > Metazoa > Rotifera > Pararotatoria > Seisonacea > Seisonidae > Seison > Seison nebaliae. The sequence goes on along the minus strand of JALJEE010002061.1, from coordinate 117,003 downwards.
TTTTAATTATATTTTGACCAACATCTTTTGCTTTTGATGCAAAATTTTTAACATATTGAGATAGTAATTGTTTTGCACCTTGGAAATCATGAGATTTTATTTTATTTTTTAACATACTAATTGTTTGTGGTGCCATTGTAATTGCAAGATTTTTCGCGTGCATCTTAAAATCTTGTAAGAATTGAAGTTTTCTTGCATCACTAACATCTTTTTCGAGCTCTTCCAATTTGTTAATTAAGTTATCGGTAAAATGTTGAACAGCAACTACAGATTTTAAAAAATCTACAGGAGTTGCTGAAACTGCAATGATAAATAAAGATATAATTACGAGGAATTTCATGTTTATGGTTTGCTTCTTGCGAAGGTTCTACAGCTTCAAAAATTTTCGAACATTTATAATTTTAAGAATTATCTGGGAATTCAACCACCTGTCGAGACAACCCCCATAATTTTAACTCTTTTTTAGAACAAAATGGTTATATAAAAATATTTGTGGTGTTTTATTCAATATGTATGTTCATGTAAAACATGGAAATTATAAAAGTTATTCCTAACATATTGATTATAAGTTTTATTATCATAATAACACATATGATGTTATACAATATCATAGTTCGAAATAATAGTATCTCTCATAGTGTTCGCTTTCAATTTAGCTTTCTTCGTTTTCTCAGAAATTATTACAGATGTCAGTACGCTATTAATATATTTCTTAATATGAGGCGGAATATTTTCGCTTAAACGTGACATAGTTTTAATCTTCTGTCGATTTCCTAAAGGACGATCTTTATCCAATTGCTGGAGAACTTCGAGAGTTCTTTCGTAAAAACGTTGGTCGTATTTCGCGAATTTCATTTTCATCAGAATTAGCCAAGACTCAAATTGAAGATGCATCATTTGAATATCTGGAAAGTATAAGTCCAAGAAAAAATGTCGTTCTGGTGATAAATTTAATTTTCCATCCCTTTGTAATAAAGCCATATCTGAGCCTCCTTCTTTCAACATAGTTCTATAAAATATTGGTTCTTCCTCTTCATCTTTCACGGTCATTCTTTTAATATTATATTTTGTGATATAATTTTTCATCATAATTTTTTCTCTTCGTCGTAAGATATCCCAATTGTGCTCATCAAATACGTTAATTGTCCTATAATTCTTCCTGAAGAAATCGGAAAAATCTTCCACAGATGTCAAAACCGTTTTATGTCGATTTCTAATGCGGACTTGTCGGGGTACTTTCTCTTTGAAATGACGTTGCCAATTTGCTTTAATTGATCGATAAGTATCACATTCATTGGCTGGATTAGGAGCTTCTAAAATATTTTCAGTTTCCCATTCTTTAGTGTCATCAATACTAAATATATCGAAAATACTGTTATCTGTTGGAAAGTAATCATCTTTATGTTCTTCTTCGTTTTCCAAAAGGAAATCAGAAAGGAAGTTCAAATCATCATCCTCATATTTATTGTCCGCCAAATGATTAGTCGATATTGGCAATGAGTCAATCAATAAATTATCATTGAAATTAATGGAACATTCTGCGTTTTCTTCTGCCGATTCTAACATCAAAAATATTTTCCTATTCAATTTTTCTGTTTGAGCTTTCGATGTTGGTGGCTCGAACGGTTTCCTTAATATATGACGGAAATCTTTATTATTAATAGCTAATCTTACAAATTTATTCAATTCGTCATAATAGGCCGCCTTCTGCAATTTATGTCGTTGTTGATCGAATTTTAATTGTTGATAATCTAACAATTGTAAGATATAAATGAAAATGATAAATTAAACAGGTGAACCTTTATGGGCCATATCGAACCAATATGCATCAGATTTCTGATCAGAAACATTAAAATCAATTTGGAGAAAACCAGAACTCCAAAGAAAATTGAAACTGATGGAAGCGAGAAATCCAATCCAGATAATAATAGAGAATGTTCCAACGACCTGCCACAGAAAGAAAATAAATGATGAGGAATTGTATTTGAATAATATTCCCAAATCCGGATCGACGAACGCTCGTGCTATCAACGACCATATACCACAACCTAAATGTATGGCAATGATATCGTTTGGATCTAATAAATGATAATATTCAGTGATATGTTGTCTCCATTTGTAAACGATGAATCCGCCGACTGCTCCAATTAAGAATGCTAAAGAAGGATATTCGATGTCTATGGATGCTGATGCTGATACCAAACCGCCAATACCAGAAGCTACCATATGTCTTAATTGTGTCATATCGTTAAAATAGAAAGTGAAGAAATTGAGTTCTCGTTGTTTTTCAGCGTTCATCGCAACTAATTTTAAATTCTCTTTCTTCTTCTCATGTTTTTCATTTTTATTCGAAAGTGGTTTCGCATTCAACGAGTCTAAATGGGAAGTTTGTTCAGTTGCTAAATATTCGGTTTTATAACGATGACTAAATGAAATAATCAACATGTACGATCCAACCGCACCCACAAAACTTGCCAATGTATTAATGAAAATATAAATACTTCTTCCTTCGAATATTTGATATAAACAATTAATTCCATATGGATCAGTATTGAAATATTTGACACATGTCGAAATGCAGACGCCAGTGATGTTTAATAGAACGAAAGCGAATATTATAAATATCGTTCCCAATAATACGAAGACGGATTCGTATATCGGTTGTTGTTTGTGTAGAGAATAAGGTGCATCAATTTCATTATTCGTTTCTCTAACCATCAGATTGGGAAAGAAAGCTAAAAATGGTGATCTGTCACCACAAACGGCTGATAATTTCTGCACGAAAGTTAAAGCGTAATTTGATTCATCCCAATTATACATTCCTTTGCCATGACTAAAAGTTTCTTCTGGTAAAACGGAATTCCTTCCAATGAAATCTGATCTATCCGCTTGTCTTCTACTGAAATGATGATTAACATGAGTCTTCAAACGATGTTGAGTGAAAAGTGCTGCCGAACCAGCTAAACAAAATACTCCACCACATAAATGAATCGTAGAAGCACCGGCAGCATCCTAATTTTATTTAATTCTTATTTCTAAAATAAATTAAAATTTATTAACTTTGAATTGAACATAATGATCATTTAAACCACGATTTAACCAACCATATGGTGAATAGACCCAATGAAATTGAGACGGATAAGCCAAACCGACCATAACAACTTTAATACAAAATGTTGAAATTAATTTTATTCGACCAATAACTGTATCACCTGCGATGATTGACATCGAACAAACAATGGCAAACTTTAATAATATATGAGGATTAAAATGAAAAGGGAAATAATTGAAAACATAAACTTGACATGCAATTGATGAAAAGAAAATTGGAGAATTAGTCCCATAATGTAAGAAGAATCCTCGATTACCAATGAACGATCGAATTATTCCTCGTGATTCTTGTCTAGCTTCGAAACCGTCGTATTGTAATTGTTTAACATCATCTTTCACCAATGAACTGTCAGAAGATGCATATCCAAATGTAAAAAATATAACAGCCGTAATACCTGAGAAGTGGAAATTGAAAACAAAATAAGAGAAAAGAGGAAACAAATATCGAAAATATATCCAAGCATAATCATGATTGGACGTCGATGGGGAAAAACTATACCGATTTGTTTAGCTGCGTATCCCACTTGAAAAGACACTATGAAAATATTGTCAAACATCCGATTGGAAATAGGAATTTTAATAAACTCATCAATAAGACAGCCATGGCAAATAGGAAGAAATTAGATGCAAATATCGATGTTGGTGATGATGGTTCGAGAACCGTCGAATTTAATGACGAATTCATATTTTATTCAATTTCAACCTAATTTTCAATATGTTGAGATCGGTAGATATAGAATCAAAATAAGAAGACGAAATTGATTGAATGGAATTTAGAATGGAAATTGTTTTATTTGTTAATTTAAAAATTTTCATTAATAAAAGAATGAGAGATGGAAATGTAGAATTAAATAAATAAGTTGTCTTTAATTACTTAATCAGGTTGCCATACTGAGAGTTGGGGTAATGTCGAAAGAATGATAGACTAGTGAAATAAGAAGAGAAATATTTATTGATTTTAAAAATGAAAGAGAAATATATTAACATATTGTTGCAATGATGCAGGCATCGTTGAGGAAGTGGTACGTTTCAAACGCCAATAGAAACCGAGATGTCTGTACAATCGTTTATTCTCTTTTTCTAATAATCGTTTGAGCGTATCATACTCCTGGTATCAGATTAGAGAATAATTGAAAAAATTCCTAAACAATTTTCTAACAATTCGACAAATTAATAATCCTAATAATAATGTGAGTCCAGCTGTACATAAACAACATCCGGTTGCTAAGGAGAGACAGAATATTTTGAATCGTTTTTTGGATGATAGAATTTTGTTAATTTTTTTTATTGATTCCTTATATTCATCTTGTGAGATCTTTGTGAAAAGGAAATGAAAGGAACATTTTCATTAAAGAACAAATTTGAACTTGATTAAATAATGATGGTGGATAAGTTTCATCAATTTGATTATTGACTGAAATCCTTTAGAAAAGAATGAAGAAATTTTTATTAGTAATTAAATTAAACAAATTAATTTTGCCAATATTCTCCATGATCTTATATCGAATGGGATCGTCACCATCATCGGAACTCATTATAGATATATGTCGAGAAAAGAAGAAGAGACGAAAATAAAATATTAAAATAAAAACATTGGGAAAAGGCTGAGATTGTTATTCCCAATTCCTGAATTAGTCATCGGTTACTGTTGTTGTTGAATATTCGAATGAATACAATTATTCACTTATCAGCGAAGGAAGATGAGCAAAAAAAGAATTGATGAGGGACGAATATAATTATCAGAAATATTGGAAGAAAAATGGTTAATTAAATTAAATTGTTTATCCAAAAACTATTTCAGTCCTTTTTTTATAAAAAAATAACAAAGAAAAGAACAACAATAATAAAATTTTTCTATAAATTATTTTTTTTATTAATCATCTTGTTATGATTAATTCACCAGGTTTTATACCAACTGAGTTATATAAATATGTGATGTAATTGATGACGGCTCGAAGAACGGTGAGATAAGATAAACGATAATGATTAATAAAATGATCGCTACATTCTGATCGAAAATCATAAAGAAGTGGATTTATTCCATTATCTCGACAATATTTCAATATTAATTTCTCATACGTCAAATGTGGTCGCTGTGGACGTTTCGGTATTGTACTTAAGACTGAAATTAACGAATCACTTCGCTCATCATCATATTCGCTTTGTAACGATCCACTATCCTGTGAATTATTTGCTCCTGAACATTTCAAACAATTCGTTGGCATTTCGTCAAGACAACCGATATGATATGCCAAATAATTCTCGGGTGTCAATCTGATTAATTTATAGAATTGGTCGAGAATTGCGAAATCAAATTCAGTTCGCGATCTCCTGATATTATACATGGAGAGAGCGACATGAGTCGTTTTGAGAACTGGTCGAAATTGATAAGGAAGAAGTCTCTTTTCTTTTCGTTTCTTCTTCTTCGCTTCTTTTCTATCAATTACTTCAATTGGAATATCACCTCCAACGTCAACATTGTTATCTATTGTTATATGGTTGTTGTTCGTTGAAATATTGTCAACCAATTCCAAAGTAGGAACGTGGAAAAAATTTTGATTATTCACCGCAATTGTTTGATTGAAAGGTCGAGATTTTTTCCTATTGGAAAGTTCAGGATGATTATTGTTAGGAACATCTGAATTTCTCTTCTGTTTCTTGTCCGGTTGTCGTCGTGAAGAAATTATTTGCTCATTCTCAATTAGAGAATTGAAATCTATGGGGATATTAACGGAAGAAATATTTTCATTTTCTGTTGGACATTCCACGGAAATATTTTTCGGTTTGTTATTCTCTTTATTCTCATTCGTATCATCGACAATCTCTATCACTTTTTCATCTTTCTCTTTATGTTCTTCTTGTTGTTGTGGAGGATTAAATTTACCTGATACTACGTCAACTATGTTTCGTAGATTGGGATAATAATCGGAATTTTTCAAAAGATGATCCACTATATCATCCTTCTTTTCTGTCATCACTTTACCAAGTGTTGTTATTTGCTCTTCCAACTCTTTTCTCATCAAATTTTCTTTTTGAATTAATTGTTGCTTCTCTAAACGATCCAATATCTTCAACTTTTGTTCTCGATCCTTCTCTATTTCGTGTTGTTCTTTCACTAATAGTTGTCCTTTTCCTAAAATATCAATTTGCTTCTCATCAACCGGTTGTGACGAAGAAACAGTTGACTCCTTTTCAGGAACCATCTTGTGGTTTAGCAAAGATTGAAGTGTTTCCTCCTTATGTAAATCAGAAAAATGTTGATGATATATCGATGTGGAAGTTACCGGGATAATAATTTTTGAATCTGTTGCCTGATGAATATTTTCCTCCGAAATTTCATTGTCACTTGTCAAATCTATTTCCAAAGTTCCCATATTTAAAAGTTCGTGTCCTTGTTCATCTACTTTGGTGTTCGAATGATCAAAGCTAAACTTAATGCAATTTTGTTCGGTAGTCTCTCTAATCACACCTTGCGGCAAACTCATCGATAATTGTCGATACAATATACTTTGCTTCAAATTTTCGTTTTTGTTATTACGTAATTGTTGGTGATGTAAAGATTTCTCTTTAAAACTCGAATATAGTAAAAATTGTTGTTGTTGTGACTCTGTTTGTGCTTGCTGTTGTTGTGGTTTTTTTTCCTTCTGTTGTTGTTGTTCGTGCAGTTGTTGTGCTTGATGCTGTTGCTGTTGTTCTTCTCGAATTTGTTGCTGTTGTTCTTGTTTCTGTTGTTGTTCAAGACGTTGTTGTTGTTGTTGTTGTTGTTGTTGTTGTTGTTGTTGTTGTTGTTGTTTCTGCTGTCCTCCCCCAATTTGCTGCTGCTGTTGCTGTTTCTGCTGTGGTTGTTGGGAGTGTGGTTGTGCTTGTTGCTGCACTTGTTGTTGTTGCCATTGTTTTTTTTCCAATTGTAGTTGTTTTATTATTATTTGTTGTTGGAGTTGTTGTTGTCTTTGTTGATAAAGTTGTTGTTGCATTAGCTGATATTGTTGTAGTTGATGATATTGTTGAAATTGCAGGTATTTTTGTTGGTTTTGTTGCATCCGTACTACAGGTAATTGCATGTTTTTCTGCTGAGGTTCTTGTTGTGGAGCTTTTTCCAAATGACAATTTTCGCTCTGTCGTTCGTATTCTTTTCCCGACGCTTGTTGTTCATAGAGATGTTGTTCTCTATGTTGCTGTTGTTGTTGTTCATATGCATGTTGTTGCGGTTTTTGTTGTTGTTTTTCGCTTTGACGATGATCTTGTTTTTGTTGTTGAATCTGTTGAGTTTTGTGATTTTCATACTGTATTTCCTGTTGTTGTTGTTTTTGAGGTTGAATTTTTTGTTGATGTAGCTGATGTTGATGATTTTGATGATCATTTTGTTCTTCCGGTTTCCGATAATAATTATAAATATAGCGAGGTTCTGGTTGAGATCCTAACCTTTGTGGTTCTTCCATCACCATCACCGGTTTTTCCAAATTAATAAACTGAGATTTAAGATCATCCGAATCTTCCTTTTGTGAATTACTCTCCGATGGATGCTCTGCCCAAATCGCTTCTAATTCATGTTGAATTACCTGTTTCTGACGTTGTTCCACTATTTCATGCGTTAAAGGTTGTGTTTCTTTGAAATAATATTCATAAACTCTCGGTTGATCGGTCGGTTGAGTTCCTCCCTCAATTGATACGGACGGTTCTCCATTCGATTGTTTTCTTATCAAATTTCCATCAATAGATTTTTCTGTCGATAATCGTTCCGGATACAATGTTGGGAATTGTAGCCGAAATAATTCGTCATCCTCTAAATATTGATCGTCTTTTTCCTGTTGATCCTCCAGAGTCAAAATATCTTTATCAGACGATGTATCCTCAATTACAACTTCGTCCTCCGCATTCGAATTTAGACAATTATCACTAAAATCTTCCATCATTTCAACGAAACTTTCAATTTTTTTCTCATTTCCGTTTATTTCACAATTTCCAGTTATCACCTGATCATCAAATATTTGATCGTCCTTAAATTTTCTTTCTGCAATAAACTCACTAGGTACACCAGGTAATTCATTCTCATTTCCATCTTCAAGTAATTCCAAAAATTCTTCAATATTCAAATCATCATCCATCAACTTCTCAACCTCCTCTCCATTCCCATCAAGTAAACAATCGTCATTTAAATATTTATTGTCATTATTATAACTTTCCAATCCATTTCCTTCATTCCTCATAACTTCTCTCTCATTCACTTTATTCGATTCATTCACCCTAAACAATTCTCCATAATTAAACTGATTTTCAATTTCAATATTTTCCAATCTATTAATTAATCGATTCTGGGAATGAGAAGTTTGGCATTGCTGATTATTGCAATTCCAAATTGACGTCTGATGTTTCATCCAATCGTCACTCTGATTAGTGAGCCAAATACAATTCTGGGATAACGGATTCTCAACGGATGTTGTAACAAACATCGATGGAATTCGTACAGGATTTTCATTTTCTTCTGAATTTAAATTCTGTCCGTTAAATCCAACACAATTCGTTTCATACAGTTGAGGGATGGTTATTGTATGGAGACTAATTGACGAGGATGAGAAATTCTGGACATCATTCACAATTCTTCCCTCATCCAAACTCTCTCTATTCTCTTCCATTTGTACAACAAAGAAATTTTTACACAAATTTTGGACAAGCTGTTACGAATGAAAATTTCAATAAATTTAAAAAAAAAGAAATGACCAAAAACTGAAATTGTACAAGATACTTTGAACGACACTAATGACATTTCTTCAGAGTCACCGACAATTTCCTACAAGAAATTTCAGATTTAGTTTCAATTTAATAATTTTATAAATATTTCCTATTGAAGTTCCTTCCTGTTCGTTATCTTATTTTATTTTTTTAATAAAATTCACTGCAATCACTTTCATCTTTTCCTCCTTTCTCATGCCGCTGACCATGAAATGAATATGGAGAAATGAAATAAGTTTGGAAAGAAATTGTTTTTTATTTTTTATTCCAAAAGGGATTAATTTTTTTCATTATCGGAGTTCGGAGTTGGTGAAAGGAAATGGAAATTCTAATAAATTGCACCGCTTACACAGACACAGTTGAGTCGATGAATATCAGCTGTTAATGTTCAGGAAAGCATTAAACCGAAATGCCTATCGCTTGTCATAATTCTTGTTTGTTGTTGTTGTTGGCATTGTTGGATGGTGTCAATGATTATTTTAAAGGAAAGGAAATGAACCAAATCTTCTCATAAAAATTAATGAATGAGTGAATAGGAAATCGATAAAAATAAATAATTTTTTTAAAATAATTTCCCTGAACGGAGTCCAGTCGATAGTTCAATGATTGATGGCTATCCTTAGGAGACTGTATAGACCGGTCAGTTTTAGATAAATAAATAAATAAATAATTATTGTTCGATTGACGTCCTCCTTTACCGCAACTCACATGGTAACAACTGATTTCCTTTCGCTTTTATTGATTAAATATTCTTTTGTTAATGTCTGTGTTAATATGGTTTTCTTTTCCTTTCTATTCTTGATAAGTGGACATTGGGGGAAAGGGCAATGAAACTAACGAACGATGATCATGATAATGGTAGTAGTAAATGATATTGAAGAAGAAGTAATAGTAGAGAAGTAGAAGGAAAGAATGACGAAAAAACGAAGATGTAGGAGAGGGAAATATTTCTTTTTCGTTTTTGGGTAAGTAAAGAAAAGAATCTATGAGTTCCGACCGATAAGGACAATGGTGCTTTGGTCGGATGTAGTCTGGTTTTATATGTGAATGTGTGGAATGTTTCATTTATAATGAAAGAGGAATTCATTTAATTTATTTATTGGTAGGGGAGAATATAAATAAAGTGAAGTAGAAGGGAAATATCAAGATGGTCAATAGACCTACTTTTCTCTGCAGTCTTTCTCATTCACCGTGATAGTGATAATGATAATACTGACAGATGAGAAAGTGTGGTTCGTCCAGCTTGGATTTGTGTGGGAGAATATGGAGAATGTGTGAACTGACCAGTTCGATGACCTTATTCCGATTGCCGATATATTCAATAATTCAGTGAATGATGCATCTGGAGGGGAACTAAACAACAACGAAGGCGACATCTATACATATGTTCGATAACGGATTGAATGTTGGTGAGAGGAAAAAAAATGAAAATAAGGAGAGGAAACAACTGACCCTATTCTCTAGTTTCATTTCTTTCCAACATCCAATTCCTATTAACATTAAATAAATTTTGTTGTAGTTTCATCTTTTTTCCTTCTTCTCAAACAGTTTTCTTTCTTCTTCTTCTTTCCAATAGTTCGTCTCTTAAACACTGACCTCTAAACCGAATTTTCTCGTTCCTTTGTCATCTTCCTTCTTATTCATTTTCAATGACCGTTGTCCGAATTATTTATTTCTTCATTCATCTGATCCTCATACGAATTAGGTCAGCTTCACGTCCACCACAATTCTACCCCCATCAATATCTTACTTCTCATTTTCCTTCTATAATTCAAAGTATTTTCTTTTTCCCATTATGTTCTCTTAATCCATACTACATAATATCTAGCTCTATCTCATCTTAAGATACTTAAGCTTCATAATTTCATGAAAACCTCATTGTCATAAGTTGTTCCTTCCTAAATTATTTCACTTTTCTTCAAAGCAATTCTTTGTTTCTCACAATTATATGCTCTCATTCCATTTTAAATTCATTTTTTCTTAGTGTGTTAATGGAGAATTTAAATGGAAATTTCTGAGAAAAATTCTAAAAGTTTCGCAACCATTCTCTTGTATCTTTTTATCAATTAGATGATTTGAAATGAGTCAACAAATTAACGATTTGATATTTGAGGAGGATTGTGTTCGGGTGGAACGTATTCGAGAATGTCACCCATCCACTTGGTCACGAACTGATGTACAACTTTGGTTACATTGGTGTTCAAAAGAATACGAATTACGCAATCTTCCATACAAGAAATTCGATATAAATGGTTAATTCGATAAATTTAAATCCAACTTTCTTTTTATCCTTCATCATCTGATGATACCAATCCTAAAAATTTATTAATTTTAATTTAATTATTATATTTTTTAATTGTATCATCGTTTTCCAGGAAAAGCATTATGCTTAATGAACGAGGAGATGTTCGTACAACGTATTGGTGAGAATGGTGATCTTTTATATCAAGCACTAAATTATTCGATGGGGAAAGAACGGAAAACGAAATCATTTGTTGAGAATAATATGGTGGAGGTCGAAACGACGCGACCCAAATACGTTACAGAGTCGAATATATCAGGTGAGTAAGTTTACTTATATCTTCCCTTATTCCATCTGATGGTTCGTGAGTGTGTTGATCGGATGTAAGAGTGAACATGTTTGTGTGTGTGTGTTGTGTTCTGCTGTGGGGAAGGAGAGACATTGACGAATTTTATTGTCGTGTATGATGATAATGATGTCTATTTGTAAATTACTTTTTCATTCTTGTCAACTTTCCGACATCAATTCTTCCTAAATAACAAAAGTAACACATATTGTTTTGTAATTATTGAAAATTAATCTTCATCTTCATCATCACTATCTTCATTTGACTGGTAGCAAATATTTTAGATTCGGAAATATCATAATAATTCTTTCATGGAACTCTTTCTCTTATAAATATCTTCATCGAAAATTCAGTGTCATCATTCCAGCGATAAAAACAGGAAACTGATGTTGTTGGAACTATATAATTTATAGTTTTGTTTTATACTCTCCCATGTAATTTCCTCGTCTTACTACTTTTCCCCCAAAAGTCCTCATCACTACCGCCATCATTATTGTTATTATTAAGTTCTTCTAGTTTATTGAATAATCAGTTATTGAAAAGTCGTCTCGTCATATGCAGCAGTAAAAGTTAGTTGAAGGTTATTCTGTTCGATGAACATTGTGATTTGTGGGGATGTTAACGATGATGAAAGAAATTACTGAGGAGAAGAAGATAATGTAATCGACCTTCTTACGGGTCATACTCTTATTCATACTCTTCACTCACAGTAGCTGCCATTTCCTCGGGAAAATAGGTGTCGAAACGACTAAAATTCTTGTTCGTCAAAATAGAAGAAGAAGAAGATTGTTCTCATATGAGAACATTTTTATGTGAAGAGAAGTTATCGTCATTATTGTGAACTTATTAGATTTTATAAAGATGCTTATCCTTGAGACAACTGAATTCATTCACGCAACAATCAATGATGAAGTCGTCCACCTTCGTTGTCGACTAAACAATGTCATATTGATGAAGGTAAGTGATGTATACATTTCGGTTACATATGCCACTTTAGACATGCATGAAAGAATGGAGAACACGGAAATGGTAGGTATAAAAAGGAAAATAACTTTTCTTCTTTTCTTTTCCTCTCACTCCAAATGAGACCAGCTGCAATGAGGAGAAGTTGCTGATTTTCTTTCTTTCCGTCTCATTATTCTGGATGATGTTCTGCATAGAATCTTATGTATCTCTCACACATCAGTCACATGTTCTAACAACCACTCTTACAACTACTCTCAAAATTGAAGTAAGAATTGAAGAGGAACATACTTCCCGATATGATCGTTCGAAGGACGTTGTCGATGAAAGAGAAATATGTTTATAAATTAATTTCCGATAGACATGTGTAGATTTGTGGGAAGAAAGTGCAGCGAACGTATGTACGTGAAGGATTGGTTTGATGGTTGATTGATTGATTGATGATTGCGCAATTTAATGAGATGCGAAGGTCGTTTAATTGCGGCACTAGTGGTAAGATTATACGTCAAATTTGAACGAAGGAAAAACGGTAGCCTTGGATCATAATATTCCGCGACGTTATTATCGTAGTTCCGTTAAGGAGACCTTCAGTGCGAACAGAAATTATGGATGATGAAGAAGGAATCTGTTCATTTACGACTTCCTTTTCGTCTTTCTTCTTCTTACCATTCATATCGCCCGAGAAGAAAGACCTTCAATCCTCCCTCTCGATTTCCGTCTTTGCTTTCACGAATGAGACTGATGAATATTACGAACATTACAGTAGACGTAGTTTCTATACTTAACCAATATCGGTCGTCTGTCATATAATTTTTTTCGTATAGTAGGTGCTTTTTATTGCAGTCAATATCAGTTTTTTTTATTGTATTCATATTTGTTCATTGAACATATTCCTTCTTCTTTACCATCCTTTCATCCACAACAATTTATCTTTTCCTTCATTTACAGATGGGAATTATCATTATTCTCATTCTACCATATAATCATACCGATTATTGTTGTGACATAACACATCATTAATTCATGTAAATTCAAAGAAATGTGATTCTCGCTTCTACAAACCAAACATTAGACATTATACTTATACTTTACCTTGACGTCTTCGTGGTTTCGTTTCTTCTCTTACCTTACACTATTGTTGTCAAACGAATATGATTTGTATTTTCTTTCTACAAATGCATCTACATCTCATCTACGATTCAGTTCAAGATTATTCAACTGAATTTCGTCTTTATAATATCTTACACTACTCCTCAATCCTTCTTTATCGACGAAAAATTCGTAAAATTCTTTCGGATATTTCCCTAGTATTTTCCGGATATTTTTCAAATATTATAATATACATATATTATATTATAATTTTTCCGTTTAATTTTCATTATTTTTTAACTAGTATTAAATCGTTCATGTTATGTTCGTGACCAGCATGCAATAATTTATCAGTTCAATTATCGTCTATGGGTTCGTTGGGTGAGTGAGGAGTCTGTATTTCTATTAAGTTAAATGGAAAAATATTATATGACATCTATTTTTGAATTGTTGCCAATAATTTTTGATTTATTTCATGACATGACGATTGCTGTAAAGTAGTTTTGGGAAAGTAACAAAATTGATCATTCCTTTTTATCGTCCTCACGTCCATGTAACATATAATTATATAAATATATATATCAATACCAGTTCGTTTTATTCAGTCGACTGTAATGAAATAATCGACCTTGGTGTCATGTCCTTCCGGTATCTTTTTCTGTTCCATTTGTTTAGTTGATGAGAGTCTTGAATGATGTATACGGAAACAATCTTCCTTTTCTTTTATTCGTCTTTCTTTTCAACCTTCCACCCTTCCACTCTATCGTTACATATTGGGGAAAATGAAAGAATCATAAGAATCATTATCGTAATTTTCTATCGGTTAATATTTCCATCTTGATGATGTTGTTCACGACTATTTACATATTCTCTACTTATTCTCATCGTCCGTTACCTTCACCTTTCTCCCTCAAATTCTTTCCGTCCTAAATCTGCTCGGGAATTAAATGAGCTTGTGCTCGAGTACGGCTGATATGTCTTTATTGCTCGACTTCCTTCTTCCGAGTCGATGTCGGAAATTTACTTGTCGTCTTTTTTCTTTTGAAAGAAATCATCAGTATAATCAATAGGAATGTATTGGACTTCCCATAATCGTCGCGGAATACGATGACATTACATTCGCCGATGATGAATGAGAAGGATTTTGTTGATAGATAAAATTGAATAGTGAGACTATTGCAAGTTTTATAGAATGAAGACTTTATCTGTTAGTCTCGTTAGTCGTGATAGTTAGTTCGATAGATAGATAGATAGATAGATGGATGGGATGGGATAGATAGAAAAGATATATGAGAAATTTTCTTAAAAGGAGAATGAAGGATGATAGATACAGATTCTTTTTTTTTACTTTCTTTTCTTCATGTCAATGTCTTTCATAAAGTTACGTAAGGAATCATCTCCATTTTCTTTAATTCTTTTTTTTGTGCATCGAATATAATGGGGAAGGGGAAGAATTCATCTCAAACTACTACTATTATCGCCAGTAGTAAAATGTAGTATGATATGAAATAATAGAATAAATAACGAATTTTTTAGTTATTCTTTGAGTCGTCTCATTTCCGCCTTGAATCCGATAGGGTTTTGGTCGACACGTATTTCTCCTTCTTTTTTATTCATTTCTATTTTCTGCTTCTTCTATTTCGATTCAGAAGATTCCAATGAGAAGAATATGAAGAAGGATATGAATGTAGCATCAAATGCTGCTAACTCCACAGACACATCGACAATAATCGCACAAGCCATTTTCGATTCAATACGTCATCATATGAATCGAAAGGAGAATGAAAAATTTCGTTGTTCATCATCCAATCTCTCCTCTTCAACTTCAACAACGACTTCCACCATCACAACAATAACAACAAATTTAAATTCATCACCTCAATGTGAATCGTCTTCTTCTTCTGCCACTACCACAACAACGACAAGTACATGTGGCCAGAAGAATGATATGAATTCCAACATTGCTGAACAATTGAACAAGTTGAAGATTCATTTGCTGAAGAAGCATTTAGAGTCGACAAACTCACTCAATTCGAATGATCGATTAATAAAGAATGAGAAAGAATTGAAGAATTGTTATGAGAGTCTCGATCCAAATCAATCGAAATATCATTTAATGGAAAAATGTACTCGGAAAAATGAGAATTTACAATGTCCCTCCGAATTCGTCACTCATCAACAACAACAACAACAAAAACAACATTTCAATTCTACACAATTCAATTCATCAAATATGAATGGAAATAATTTTCTAATAAATCATTCCCAACATCAACAACAACAACAAGCATCATTTCAATCGAATAATCAATTATCAACGGATCAACAACAACAACAACAATTTAATTTTCTTCCAATAACAAATGATCTTCATAATGGAAATAATAATTATTTTTATATGAATAATAATCAGAATGTTATCGACCCAAAATATCAAATGTTTATATCGAACAATCACTCTCATAATAATTTCCAACATATGCATCACATGGAATCTTTGGTGCCATCATCGTCACCATCAGCATCGGGAGGAAATTCGTACGAAAAACATTTATTTAATAAAGATGTTCTTATTGGACGAACGTCAACTCCAAGTACAATCGATACATCATGCGTCACACCATCTCCAACATTGGCACAACAGCAATCAGCGGAGAATAAGAAAAAGGATTTCGACGAATCAACAATAACCACAAAACGACAACGGAAAGTCTATCGACAGAAAGCGAATAAAGATAAAAGTCTCGATTGTAGTCATTGTGATGATGATGATGTCGATGATGGTTCATCATCAGTTGTTGTCGGTCCATTAGGTGTGGAAGATAAAACGAGACAAATAAAATTTTATACAGATTATATCGATTTTCGTGGAGATATTCTCCGTCGTCCTCCTCAAGCAAAAACTTGTCGAATTCTTTGGGAATATCTTTTCATTCTTTTGGAAGATGACAACTACGAGAATGTCATAAGATGGGAAGACCACGTTCGTTTAGTTTTTCGAATAGTTCAAGCAGAAAAATTGGCAGCACTTTGGGGTCTACAAAAGAATCGTTTGTCGATGACTTATGAGAAGTTGTCTCGTGGAATGAGATATTATTATCCGAATAACATCATTTGTCGAGAACCAGGTCGTCGTTTACTCTATCGATTTATGAGACATCCTGAAGAAATCAAACGATCTATCAGAAAGAATGGATCAAGTCGTCTCGCTCCAGTCAAAGACGATCCATCCAAATTATTAGAATCGAATAATAATCAAACGAAAAGATCATCGAAACAAGTAACGAATGTTCCAATACTCAATTCTACGAAATTAAATAAACAACAACAATTAAACGGAAATAACTCAAAGAATTGTCAATCAGATCAATTACCATCAATTCCTTTAACGGCCGTTAGCAGCATATCGATGGCACTTCCATCCAAACTCGATAATTCGATGCCAAATTATTCGTTGTCACAATCCTCATTTATGGCGATGGCTGCTGCTCTACAACAGAAGCAACATGTCGCTTCAACTATCGTCAAACAAGAGCCAGTGTCGACTCCATCGAAAATCCCATCGTCCACCACCTCCTCCTCATCAGACGAGGAATCGATTTATCGAAAATTAATAAAGGAGAATATTCAAAGAAAAATTGCAGATATTGTTCGATTGAAATCGGAGAATGTCGATCCACAAATATCTGATAAATGGTCAATGAAACAATCAGATGAGCAACAAGAATTACCATTAAACGGAAATCCAATGTTCTATCAACATAATTTCGATGATAATAATAATAATAATAATAATAATAATATTCAAACTCAACAAAAAATAGTAGATTTAGATAAATTACAAGAACAACAACAACAACAGCCTTATTGTTATTATGAGAAATTGGGGAATGATGCTTATTCATCGAAAACGGATTCTGGTGTTGACGGTGGTGATAGTTCGTGTGTCTCGCCTTTAGATGTTCAAATGCATTGGACAAATGCACAATCATCAACTGATGGACAGAATAATAATTCGATAACGAGATCATTAATGAATCTGCACAAGATAACAAATCGAGAATCATTGAAATCAGTTTATCCGAATCATCGACAAGAAGCCACTCTGAATATGTTAAATTATAAGAGTAACAGTGACATCAACATTCGATGTGATGAGAAGAATGCAGAAATAGATGATAATGATGATGATAAAGAAATGAAAGAGGATGAAGTAGAAGAGAAACTTCAAAAGAAGTTGAATGAGGAGGAGAAGAAATATTCGTCGAAAGATTCAGGAATTCTCGTCAAAAATACGATGAATGACAATTCGAATAATATTTGTAGTAGTGGTCGTGGTAGTAGTAGTAGTAGTACCACAGGAAGTAGTAGTAGTCACGAGAAGTTGAAGGATTCTCAACTTCTTCCAAACGAAAAAATCAAAAAAGAATCGAATTTATTAAGTATGTTGAAACAGAACACGTCGAATGTTGTCGATTCGAAATTAATTTCACAATTCGATCAATCTCCCACATTATCATCCATCGATTCCAAAAAGAAATTGGATGATAATGATTCAACACGTCATGAGATGTTAAATAACTTGACACCAATTCGATCTCATTCCATTTCCTTGTCCAGATCACAACATGCCAATGTCGATGATCTTTCATACAATTTGAATGATGATGATGAATCGAATCAATTCTATAAGAATATTTGTGAAATGACATCATTACCATCATTACTTCAACAAAATGATACCATAATTAATTCCTCTATGTCATCTTCCAATATCTCCACACCAATTGCCACAACTGTATCCTCATCAAATCTACCATCAAATCCGACAACAAATGAAATAAATGATAAAAATAAATTGTTATGTCAATCAACATCATCGAATGGAACAACTACACGTTCGGGACGATGTCTTCGAGGATTATTATTTCATGATGGTCGTTTCCGTTATCGTCGATTATTGAATCGAGATGTCCGAGATAATCGTCATCGATTACGAGCATTATATCGAAACAGTTCCTTCAGTTGTCGCAGTGTTACCATGAATCGATCGACATCATTCTCTCCATTTAATTCAGTATCATCGAATGATGAGAATATTAGTGGGAATGATGATCAAATGAATTCTGCCGATGAGAACGATAATAATCCGTTAATTATGAAATCTTTGAATAGTCGAAAACGTTATCATCCCGATCGTTCGACAAGTACTAGTCTTTGTAAAGAAATGAAACGTGCTCGTTCGCCTGATACATCAACAACCATATCAGCTGACAGTGATGAAGCGACGTTAGAGAATGAATCGTCTAATGTCAAATCAACAGTGATCACCAACATCATCATGGAAGTTCTAAGAATAAAAGCTAACAAGTTAGCGGCTGAAAATCAAGAACCCATCTAGAGATATCTCGGACGCATAAAATCTAATTTATTTCTTTTTCCAACAACTTCCAATGTTTTATTTAAAGTTCTATTCATTTCCTTTTTTTATCTGTCCAATCGATCGATTGATTATTATATAATTTTACTATTTCTTTTCCGTTAGACAAATTTTTTCCATTTCTCCTTTCACAACAATCAAATTATCTGTTATAATGTGATTCTCAATTCTCTCTCATATATCTCTCTCTCTCTCTCTTTTCCATTGATAATGAAACAAGTGAAAATTACTTTCCCATTTTCTTTCTCAACAACATTCTTTCCAAATGTCTAAATCGTGTTAAACATATTCTATTGCTAAACATAAGAGAGCAGCATGAATTATTCCTTTCAACTTATTCTAATATTTATCAAACAATAAATAAATAAATTTTTATTCTAATTTCTCCCAACTCTTCATTCATTTAATGCAAATACCTTCCCATTTTGTACGTATTATCATCGAACAAGACGTCCGAAAACACTCTCTAATACTTAAAACTTGTATTAAATAAATTCTCAATAATATATTAATATATAATATAATATTATTATTATTATTTATTGCTCACAAAAAGTGAAGAAAACTCCCATGAGGGATAAAATAAAAAATGAGTTAAATTAAAGAAGAAAAAAAAACAAACAAACAGAAAAAGAAAAACAAAAATAAAGTATTAAAAAAAAAAGAAAGAAGAGAGAAAGATAAATCGATAGCACGAACACTCATGACGAAATATTAGATATATCCAATAATCATACAAAGTGTTCCCGTTCAGAAACTCCGATAACTCGCTAAACTTGTTTAATATATTAGAATATAAGTTATTGCTTTAATTATTGTAAGTTAGAATAAGTATAAGTTATCAAACATTTATATAGGATAACCAAATATCAAGGGAACATAATGAAATATTACGACACTTCATCAACATTCAACAATCTTCTTTCATTTATCTTATTTCCCACTTGATTATTCAATTATATATGGATACAAGAATATTAAGAAACAATAATCATAAGTCAATTCATAATACAATTCATTGAATTGTATGAATATGACATGAATAAGATAGACAAAATTGAATTGAATTCAATTTAATTCAACTAACTTCAACAACAATTTCTTTTCCCAAATTTCCTTTCATAAAAATTCTAGGAAAATATAATAAATATATTTAATAAATATTATTTATGATCATGATAAATAATTTACAGATTATTATCAAGAAAATAGTTTCACCTCTGAAACAGTTAGATAAGATTTAATTTTTCTTAATGTTGTAACTTCTCAAAATTGAACTGTCAATTTTATGGTCCTAAAAACGAAGAAAAATGAAAAGTTTGTTTAAAACTCCTCGTACCGTTACCATGGTAACAAGTTGAATAATAATAAAAACATAATGTTTCCATAGTGCTTTTCAATTCTTTCGTATCTCAACAACTTGAATAAATATATTCCAAAATATCGAACTTTCTTAATAATTAACTTGTCAATTTTATTGTCAATATTCTTCACTATCATGGCGCGAATGGGAATGGATGTTCGAACGCAGAATGCATGGAATGAATTAATCAATAAAGAATCGGTAACGAGAGTACAGTGGCATTTGACGAAGAAAGGAAAACAAGAGGAGAAATTACCAAATCTTAACAATGAATTGGAAATCAAAAAATATTTGGATGATAGAAGTAAATTGTATCGGACGAGTTCATTGAATGATGTCAAATATCCTCCCAAACCTAAATCGAAAGCATTCGTTCCACCGTCGTCTGAACAACTCAAAATTTTAAAAGAAACGAAAGATATGTTGGATGTTAATTGCGAACAGAAACAATTATTGTACGAAGGCTTAAGTCAAGAACAGAAAGGACGTTATCAATATCTTCATAATCGATCTCGTAATAAACCAGAAGAACGATATAATTTTCCCGTTCTTTCTTCCATGGAATATGGATGGAAAATTAATGAGAATGCCGAACAATCGAAGGGTCCTCATTATGCTCGAAGTAAAATAATAGAAGATTCATTTTATCGAAGGAATGGAATGAGTTTCCTTTAAATTTAATTTAATATTTAAGAAATTTCAATTTTTTCTATTTTCAACGAAATTGTCGAGAGTTTGACGGAATAAAATTTCATATCAGATTTCTCCTTTTAAAATATTATTTATAATTAAATGATTTTGAAAATAAAATTAACTTTACAATAATCGAGAATGAGTTGTTCGAACTCAAATTTTTGAAATTTTTCTTTCCGTAAACCAAAATAAAAACCACCACCACCAGCACCACCGAAACTGAAACAATCACTGAGTTCACCTAAAATCTCCTCTATTTTTTTGAATTGTTCATTCGATTCTTCATTGGCGATATTGTTCTTCATTTTTCGGTGAATATTCAAACTTTCACAAAACTTTTCATAATTCATTAATTTGCCTTCGAATGAATTGTAAGAATTTTGTGCATTTCTTATCATTTCCCCTAAATATTTCTCCACATTCATATACAGTAAATATTTTCTTAAAACTTGTTTGGTGAGATTGGTTGATAATCTGGTTTTGCCCGTATAAAGTAGATATAATCGGTCATTAAATATATTATAAATTTCATTTTCTTTATCAACGGACAATTCCCCAATATTCATTTCATTCGACGGACAATTCGTCTTTCGTTCATGATAACGTAAAATAAGTCCTGGTGTTAATACAGCTGCCATATCTTGCCAACCGCCACCTGATGTTAGATATTGTTCAGCTATCATCGCTGTTCGAATTAGTTCCTTTCTACTTAAATCAATTCTCAATAATTCACTGAACAATTTAATGAGAGATGTACATAAAATGGAACTGGTTCCTAAACCTGAACATTTCGGTAAAGCGCTATAAGTAGAAATTGAGAAGACTCGTGATTTATTTACACTGAGGTATTTCGTAATTCGTGCACTAAAATTGAACAAACTCAAAATCGCGTCAATTAGATCAATTTTATTCTTCGAATCATTTTCCGCCCATTGAACCATTTCTTCCAAATCGATTTTCCTTCTCGTTTTTAATTTTAATAATTTCTTCACATCATCTATCGACGATATTTGTGTCTGTATTGCATCGTTGTCGTCATCATTTAAACCATATTCATGATACAGAATATAATTCCCAATTGATGATGGATCGTCAATAAATTCGTTAAAACAACCAATTGGCATCTGTTCATTGACTAGAATCGCGACGTTCAAAACGTGGGAGGCGTATTGTTCGTCGAAGCAAATGGGAACTAGATCAGACCAGGAACCAGTAAAATCTAATCGAGCCGGACTTTGAACGAAATACAATTCACCATTATCATTAATATTATTTACACGAATCTTCCTCAATAAATCACTTTCTTGTTCTTCCAAATAATATCTAATAATGATATGATATTGATTCAATAAATATTCTCCAATTATTCGAAATATGGAATTATCGAAATTTTTATGAAATAGCAATGATGTGAATTCTTGTAATTTCTCTTTGAAATAGTGATAAGTATAAACATCTTTGATATTTCCATCAAATTTCATCATCCGTTCATTCATATCTGTTGTGTTTTTCTGTAAAATTCTTTCAACATTCTCAATGATAACGTCTTCACTTATAATGAATAAAGTTCGTAACATCCAAATGAATGTGTGGAATTGATAGTTTTTAGAATGTTTCTTCCAATTTTTATAATCAAAATAATCTAATTAAATTAATTTAAATATATTTTCATTCCATATTAAATTTGAACCTGTCATTCGAGCAAAAATCATTTTCAAAACTAATTTCCATTTTGAGAGAATGTCTTCGTTCTGTTGACAAAATAATTCTAATTTCTCTTTATTTCCTTCGATGGCAATTGCGCGGTAGTTATCGAGGAAATCATCAATTATTTTCAAAAAATTTAAACCCATGTTATTTGTTGAATTTAGACGAAAGTGTCTCGAAGAACTTCGTGGCAATTGTCTCAAATTAATTTGAACTTATTTTTGATTTACTCGATAATTATTCGTAAATTTGGAAAAAGAGAAAAATTACAATTATTAGCTAACGTAACTATATTTTGTAAGTTTAGTAAATAAGAACTTAAACTTGAACTTGAACGATAATTGAAATATTAAAATCATTATAATGTTATATGCAACAAATTATTTTGTTTAGTTTTTAATTTGAATAATTTTATAATTAATCTCAAATCCAATTAATAAATCACAAATTTTATTTAAAGTTTTACAAAAATTCAAATTTTCTTGCTCAACAGATGATTTTGAAATGAATGTCTTCGAATATCGAGGAACTATTTCACATTAAATTCCATATGGAAAATAAAAAATATCTTCTCATACAGAAATGACTAGAGAGAGAGGGGAAATACTGTAGACAGAGTGTGGAGAGTGAGTGATAGAAAATATGAATGAAAATTCCTAAAAAAAATGAACAACCAATAGAGAATGGAGAGGGAAAGAAATAAAAGAAAAAAAAATGAATGAATAAATAATTAACCAATCATGAAGTTACAGCTGTTTGTTGGTAAAACAGAAACCCCAACTGACAAAAATACATTTAGTACAATTTCATTGGTCGATGAGTTGAAAGGTAAGAATTGGGAAAGGGAGGGAAATGACAGTTCAAGTGGATAAGCTTAGAATAGAAATGAAATAATTGACAAGTGGAATATTGGAATGATGTGTAAGAAGAAGTTGGAAAAAATGGTAGAATATATCGTCCATGTTACACGATGCCACGTTCTCCAACAAGCTTCTATATATAGTTGAAGAGAAAGAGAATATTTGAAAGGTTATGTGCTTTTAAAAGAATTTTTGAAAGAAAGAAAAGTAGTTTGATTGAATACGAGAAGCCTTCGAATACGGGCAATAAATAAGGACAAGAAAAGTTTACATTTCCAATCTTTTTCTTCCAATCTTATATGTAATTAAACTCTCATTAGAATTAGCAGTAGTTGATTGGAAAGTATGACAGTTGACGTAGTCGAAAAGGAGAAGGTGGATGTGGTTAAATCGGAACCGGTCGTACATGACGAGGAGAAACCGAAAGAGGAACCTGTTCAGGTAGAAGAGGAGAAAGTCGTTCCTGCAGTTGTTGAGAAGACGACGGTAGTGACAGCGAAGGTGCCTCAGCCAATAACGGTTTGTGAGGAGGATAAGAAGGCTACTCTCCGTTCCAAAGTGTGGAAAATGATGGATGAATGTCGAATCACGAAATTTCCACGACCAGCCACCGGACGTATTCCAAATTACACGACGAGCAATATCTGTGCAGAAAAGTGTGCACAATCTCAAGTGTTTTTGGATGCACAACGTATTAAATGTGACCCGGACGCCGCTTTACAAGAACTTCGTTATTTGATTTTGAAAGCGAAGAAGGAGTTATTTGTTCCAATTTCACGATTACAAGATGGAATTCTTTATAAGATTGTCCCACCGAATTATGAAGAAGATACACTTCGTTCCTGTTCGACACAAACGGGCGCTAAGATGCACGGAGAAGCGATCAAAGTTGAAGATAAATTGAAAATGGATTTGATCGTTGTTGGAAGTGTGGCTGTTGATCAAAATGGTAATCGATTAGGACGTGGTAGAGGATTTGGAGATATTGAATATTCGGCACTTCGTGATATCGAAATTGCTGACGAAAATACTCCGGTAATGACGTTAGTGCATGATTGTCAAGTATTGGACGGATTGATTCCAGAAAGTGAAATAACTAATTTTGATATGGTTATCGATTATGTGGTCACACCCAATTCCGTTATACGTACCACTCCCAAACGAGAGAAACCGAAAACGATTGAATGGAGTAAATTAAATGGAGAGAAATTAGAACGAACTTTCATTCTGAAAAAGTTGCGTCTCATCCTCTTCAAAGATGGGAAAGATGTGAAGGTAGAAGGTGAAACGGAAGATCCGACGGAAGAAACTTTAAATAAACTTTTGTTGGTGAAACCGCATTTCCGACGATTTGCAACAAGCAACATTTATATCGGTAACCTAAAACCAAATCATCGAGTACGAGATTTGAAGAAAGCGGTTCGAGATTGTGGAGTTCCTCAATTCACCGTTGAATGGAATGGACGACAAGGATATGCTTTCCTCATTTTTGAATTGAAAACGGAAAACATTACGACGGAAGATGTTATCGAAAAAATGAAAGATTTGTGCATTGATGAGGATAAGTTGACGGTGGAGAAATCATATCGACAGAATGTCGGTTTTCGCCGTTATCCCTTTCGTCAACCGTACGGTCAGCATTATCGAAATAATTATCGATATATGAATCGATCTCGAGATCATCGACGAGGTGGTCCATTTAATCGACGTGGCTTTAATGGTCGTGGTCGTTTCAGACGTCCATATCGTTCACAGAACGATCGTCATTTTAGTCATCGATCTCATGATCAAAATAATTTCGGAGATTCAACTGTAGATGTTCCAATTCCTAATGAGAAAGGAGATGGAATTATCATGAATGACGGACAAGTTATGGGAAAATCGCATTATTCCGGTCAATTTCCTCGACGTGGTTATTCAGGACGTTATTCCAACAATCGTGGACGACCATATATGCGTCGATCAAGAGGAGGCGGAAAGTTCAATCCTCGAGTTTTCCGAAGTAATCGTCCTTATAGTGAACGACCGATGAACGAGATGGAGAATGAGTCGAATGGGCCGAGCGGACAAAATGGACGACAGACAACCGATTATAACGGGAACAATACAGGAAACTCACGACAATTTCATAAACCGCGTGGTGGTCAAAGTGGACGTGGTAGACGACCGAAACAAAATCGTCGAATATCCAGAAAAGATGGAATTGCCATCAACATCAAAAATATTCCATTAGATTTGAAGATTGATGAATTGAAAGATGAAATTCGCAGTAAAGTGGGAAGTTAATTTTATAGAATTGTTTATAACATTCCCATCAATTTTCCTTTCAGATTTACCTATGCATGTCATATGGCAAGCTGAGAATGGAACGGCATTAGTTTCAGTAGAAGATATCGATACTGCACAAACTGTCGTATCAGCATTGGACAAGGCGAAAGTGAAGGATAAGATGTTGAACGCCATTTTGGTCGATCAGAAGAAGAAGGAAACGGATAAACCGGTCGAACGAGGATCAGGTGAAGGATTGACCGCATAGAAGTTTTCTCCTCATCAGAAAACAGGTTGTTACATCAAATCAATTCAAATTTCTATTTTCTTTAAACAATTTAACAACTATTTATCTCAAATACCAACAGACAATTATTATTAAGATGTAACGTAAAAAACATCCTTCAAATTATCGTAATTTAGATTTCTTATAATTCGCGTTCCACTACGAAAGGAAAAAGTCCGTTTAAAAACTTATTATTATTAATATTTTCCCAACAACAAAAAATTATTAATAGAAATTCGTTAAAATTTGTTCCTTAAAAAATTTCATTTGAATCATTTGTCATAACCATCATCATCATCGTCGACCTGATCATCATCATTATTATTATGAAATATTTATCATGTTTGTCGATTAATTGATGTACTGCTAATTATGTGGACAAAGAAATGAGACTGAGAAAATCAGAAGAAAAACATATCAAATTTAAATTAATTTCGTCTCTCTTTCAATTTTCTTTAACATTTCCCTCCCCTGAAAATCCAGACGGGTCCAAATTATTTAATTTTGTTTATTTCCACAAATCCACGAAAAGAATGGAGGAGGTAATGTTGGGCCAAACCTTTTCTTTCCCAATTCTAATCAACGGATTTTTATTTGTGTGCCACTATTACTACTACGCTTATTAATAATTCATTAGCACTTCAATAATCCGTATTGATTAAAGAAGAATTTATTTCAAATTTTTCAGTTAAATCTTCTACTCTTTTCTCCATTATATATCTGAATGACAATGTTATATTTTTTGTAGAGAATTGTACCGTTTGATTTTATCAAATTTTCTTGTTATTATTTTTTTAGAATTTTTTTGAATTTACTTCAAACGAAATTCTTTTTATACCAAATATATAAATATATTTCTTCGTCTTAATAAAATTTCTTTCTACTCAATCACATTTTCATCTATTGATATTAATTAATAATAATCATAATTGTTCATCATAGTAAGTAAACAAAAAGTTAAAGAAATTAAAGGGGAGGAATTGAAAGGAAATTTATTTTTGAAATTTCTAATTTCATTTGATTTTAATAAATTTCATTTCATGTCCAGGTTAATTGTTTTACCATTCCTTAATGAATTTCCTATGGTTAGTTTATTTATAGTAAACATTTTGGAGTAAAAAAATAATAATGGAATTTTGAGAATTAGTCGATAAAAAATTTCATTAATAATGAATTGTGAGTTAAAATTGGTTTTCTACTATGAATCGGAGGTGGAAGTCATAAAAGATTTAAGGTATATTATACACAGTTATGTATAATTTGTTACAAATTAAATAAGGAAATAATTTATAGAAATCATTTATTGATATTACGTGATAAATTCAAATGAATTATTATGTAATTCTTTGTTGGAGATAATAAAAGTTGATTCGAGCAGATGAATGAATGAGAGAGTACTGAATGATTTTTCTTTTATAATTTATTGACTGATGCAATAATTTTCGAGAGTAGTCGATGATGATGAGCGTGAATAAGTAAATAAGCAATTGAGAGAATATAAAATTTACATATTAATAATGTCACATGAGGATAATATAGCATGTCTGACCAGAATGGAAGTAACTGCTCAAAATAGAAGTTATTGTAAATTAATCGATATTCGTTCAAGTTAATTTCGTTTTGTTCCAATGATTCGTTTTTCTGAAGAGATAAGTATTGCCATGAAGATGATTTGTCGAGATTTAATTTCATGATTCGCTTACTTTTAGTTCATTCTCCTTAACGACCTGGGAAAGTTGTTTAATTTTTCTCCTCCCGTTCTTTCTCCTCATCTGAATGTCGTCAAGTATATGAAGGGATTTAAGCGGAATTAATTCAATAAAAGAAAGTGTCAATCACTTAATACCATTATTCATGGTGAATCGCTTCTTCAATATCGAACGATTTACATTTCTATCAGAAATTCTCTTCTTCACATTGTCGACGGTAAATCGAATCAGTTCGCCAACTTAATAAGAAAGTTAGAGATATCCTTTATTGCAGATTTACCTCATAAACTTTACTTATCGTCAAGTGGTACCGATTTCCTTTTTGATATGGACTGTTGCCGACTCCAAAATGTTGTGTGGTTGGCGAACGTTCATCAAAAAATATGGAGATTTAGCGGCAATTCTCGAAAAAACTCGAACTTCTTCTTCTTCTCATTGTTTGAAATTAATAAAAAAAATTTCATTTAATATAATTTCACTATCAGTAGTAGTAGTAGTGGTAGTAGTAGTAGTAATACCGCAATCTTGCTCACAACCAATCGACAAACTATCATTAATCATTGTTATTTTCGACGGAAAGTTCATCCTACTTTAGTGAGTAAGTGGATAGGGTAAATTAAATTTTCTTTCAATTTCTTTATTATTCTTAAGAGTTCGTTCTGTTCCTATAACTTTCATTCGTCGCATTGTTTAGGTAAGTGAACGTAACACATCTTGTGGGACGACGAGGGAAAATAACGTCAACGATCACTAATTTTTTGTTCCTTCATTTTATTTCGCAATTCCACTCACAGCCATTTTATTTGACTGACCCAAATTATCGGTTTTTGTTAGTTTTGTTTTACCTAAAACTATTAGATGTATAATGTCTCATCATATGAAACTAATTGTTCGATATTTGTTTCCCGTCAAAAAATTCCCTTAACTCACTTCCATTCGTCATTTTTTCTCGTCGATTTATCTTCTTCTTTCTAACGAACAAAAAACATTAAAATGTCAAAGCGGTTTGTTGAAGCAAATTGGGTAGCATACGGCATTGTGTGTACTTTATCGAAAGAAGTCACTCACTCTGCACATTAGAAGTTCATGAATATTTATTTTCGTTTAATGTTATTGAGATTGAATGATGATCAGGTGAATGTCGACAATCGTTGTGGCATTTACTAATTCAATTTATTTACAATAAATATCTATTATATTGTACAATCGGTTTCTATTCCTTCGAATTCCGAATAGAAGAAACGTATTAATTATTTGTTGTCTATTAAACGATTTCTAGACCATCATCCACTTAAAGATCTGGAACATAATCTTATCTATGAGCTGAAGATAATTCGGTCATTTCACAAATTCGTTTTATCGATTAGTCTCTAGTTACTCGTGTGTGGAATTGATCGTTCGGAGAATATATTTATTATAATGAAACTAAACGACTATTCAGTTTGTGCACATATATTCGCCAAGGAACATCAGCAATGGACCGGAAAAAAAGTAAAGAAGTAAACATTTACTTCTTCACATTCAATGGGAGGATATGTTTAGTGTAATATAACAAAAGACTTTCGCATGTTCCTGAAGCACTTGTGCGTTTCGTTTATTATTACTTTCAACTATAAATATATTTTGCTCCTATTATATACATCGCTTATAATGCTAACTGATTTACGGTTATTATTTATTATAACACTAACTGAGGAAATTAATATGAATTTTTCGATTTTTTAATGGCAATTTTTAGTTGAGTCCGAGACTCGCTAATAATCATGTTAAATGGTCATGGAGAAATATCAACCTTAAAATATTAGTAGTCAACTGATGGGAAAAAAACATCTGAAATAATTTCATTTGATCAAACAAAATTAGTTTCGAATGTTGAAGTTATATTGCAGGTTTGTAGTAGGTGAATACACTTGTAATATGTACCTTTAAGCTCCTATCTATATTCGACACTTGTCATTTCTACTTAAATGATATCTCGGAGTAGGTACTTGTAATTCCTTCCACTTTCTTTAAACTTCTCAATATCCGCGAATTTGGTATTCGATACAAGTAACTATCAAAATCGAATGAATTGTCGAATGACAAATGTTTCCATTCTTTCTCAACTGCTTTCCATCCCATCGACGTTCAAGGTTCCACTAACGAAACTTTAGCACCACAATTGCCAATCGGAATAAATTTCTTTTTCTTCCAATTCTTATTCCAAATTGATATTTATTATAAAGTAATGAGGAAGAGAATTAGTGTTTTGTATTAGTTTGCTGAAGAAATCGTTTTTCATTAATAGTTTTTTCATAAGTTCGAACGGGAAAATTTTAGATTTATATCTCATTTTCGTTATTCGTCTAATATTCTCTAATATTGACGAATAAGTGCGAAGGTTAAAAAATGATGTGTCGTTCACATTTCATTTTCTCTCCAAATTATCGTAAGAATAACTCATCATTCTTTTTCTTCAGAAAATTCATATTAAATTTGTGACGATGACAATCTTCAGATATTTTTACATATTTCCTCAAAGCACTTTCCATTCATCTCTCGCATATTTTCATTAAGTGTAATCTCTTAAGTGTAATTCATTTTGCGGAACGATTGTTTCAATCCCGATTGTTTTTCTTCTCTAATTCATCAGAATTAATTGTTCTTTTTTTCAACAAATTCAATTCTCCAATTCGATCCGTAATTATTATTAACCATTCTCTTTTATTTCGTCCCACGTCGAGTCCACTAGATAACGACAGTACTGACAGAATGAGCCGATTATTATCAGCAAAATAGTCGGCATAATTTCTTTGTTGTTTCCTCGTCTTCAATTAATTACAAGTGACCATTTGCCTGCTCATCGATGTTATCTCATTCAATCCTATTTATTTAATTCTTCTCCTTCTTCCTCGTCTACACGCGAATCATCCTTTCAATTTCAAGTACTTCAACTAGAAACTGTCGGTGTAATTGTGACGGGAGTAATTCGACCATTTTGGACTTTATCTTTCGCCATTTCCTTTCTTTTAGACATAAAGAAATTTAATTCGTTTCTAAGTTAATGGAGAAAGAGATTGAAATATTTTAAATATTTTTAGTACTTGAAAAACATTTTATCATTTTAAACATATTCTAATCACGATTAGTAAAACAAAGTCATTAGGATGTGAATGATGAAGTAACGGATGTCATAAAAATTCATGAATTTTCGATGCTCTTAATGAAAAAGTGGAAGTAATAAAAATAGTTTATCATTCCTAACCTTCATGTTCTCTCGAAGAACTACTGAAGAATTTTTCTCATTTTCTGCTTATTCTTCTAATCAATAAATTTGATTATATTAAAAAAAAGATGTTACTAACATCTGACTCATTATCATTTACAGGTGAAAAGACATTGAAGGAGTTCATTCACATTTGTTCTGTCATACATTAATTGATAGTTATCTAACGAGTTATATTTGAAATGTTTCTTGCGGTTCTCCTCCAAAACAACCACTTGTAAAGTACCAAGAAATTTATATTTGTCTATTTAAATTATCATTAATTCTGCACAACTACTATTCCTGCCTCACGACGCAATTTAGTTCACACATTTGTTTTCGGAGTAAGATTTTTAGAAATTCACCACGTTTCTTTCTTTTACTTTTTTCTTTTAGGGAGGAGATGGAACGAAGGTGAATAATAATTAGGTGGAAA
Organism: Seison nebaliae; assembly: GCA_023231475.1. Taxonomy (NCBI): domain Eukaryota; kingdom Metazoa; phylum Rotifera; class Pararotatoria; order Seisonacea; family Seisonidae; genus Seison; species Seison nebaliae. The sequence goes on along the minus strand of JALJEE010002061.1, from coordinate 85,516 downwards.
ATTAGCATTTTTATAAGAAAACATTTTCCTCATAGTCAGTATCCTAACCATTCGATCTTCTATTTCGTGTGCTCATCATTCGATTATGGAACCAATTCATATGTTGGATGTGGTTTAGTGAACAGAAGAAATGGCGAGAAATTTACATACATGAGAAATTATTATTGTTAGTCACAAAGAAAATAGTAGAGGAATGTGAAAAAGAATGAAAGTCATATTTACAAACGACGAGAAAAAGAAGGAGACAACACAATGGTATTGTTGTGATCGATTGAAAGTGTTGTAACGATGAAGATGATGATGAGGAAAAGAAGAAGATAACTGCCTTAAATGACGAAGTGAAGAAAATTATTGACATTCTTTCATTTTATATTCTCGATGATATCCATATCTTCGCCATTCATCTAACCATTTTGTAGTTGACTGAAGGGAAAGTTCATTATAATCATTCATCAGTTTTTGACGTTCCCGATTATTGATAATAATCATCCACCATCATAAACATCATAAGCAGAAGAAGAAGAATCGAATTCAATAATATTCTCCATAAAATTATTGTCATTATTCGAATTTGTATGACGGGAAAATATTTCTCATTAGTTATGGTCCAAATGAACGATTTTTTATTTTGATTAGTTGAAATTGCAAAGGAGATGAATGTGAAATGGACAACTAGTCAAGGATGATTAATTCGATTAGACAGGCGACCCGAATAAGAGGCAGAAGGAGAAGCATGCAAATCTGACAGAATTCGACTACAAGACGAAGAAGATCTACAAATGTTATCGCTGTGGTGTAACATTCATTTTTATTGCTTCAATCTTCCTAAATGTTTCTCGTCGTTTATTAATTTCTGACATTTATTTCGTCTTTCCCATTAGGTCGGGAAGATTCGATAATATTGAAGGAATTCATATTCCTTTCTATCAGTCTACAATTATTCGTTTGTCTTTCTTTCTCCAACTTCTCCATTTTATTTTAGACAATTGCTCATTCCACCATAATTCTTTTCGTCAATTGTGTAAGTTTCTTGTAAAGAATTAAATGCAACTAATCTTCCCCAATGTTCCATTCTTCTATTACATCAACACTTTCCCAATTTTTAAGTAGCGAATTATAGTTATTGTGTATGAGGGAATAACAAAAGTGAGAATAATTTCTATTCGAAAGTTCATCGTACTCCAAATATCATCAAGAAGTTACACCCAGAATTTCTCAATCAACCGCACCAAACAATGAATTAAATATTTCTCCCTAATTTATTTATTAATAAGGAAAATTGAATGATGCAGATCAATATACTGATTGACGACATAATTGACATTGATCAACTGATACATGTTACTTATGGGAATGTTGACATTGAATTTATTCTTCTCATTATTCTATACGACGTCCCACCTTCATTTGTTCATCTCATTTATTCTCAGTTCACCACACATTCTACGTTTCTTATTGCCTTTTGGGGAATATTAGTATTGTTTGCATGTGACGAAAAGAAGTGGAAAACTATACTTGTAAAGTTGTAAAGATCAGTTGATAAGACGGCAATAGTAATAATAGTAGTCGTTATACTACTTCCTGCTGCGAATTAAACGAACTAATATCATTCACTTCACATCTTTTTACAATGAATATTATCGAATTATTTCTTTCCTCAAATGTTGCATGATGCTCAACTCTTTTCCCCATTCTCTCCTTTCGCGCAATGGAGATCAATCTTCTTCTTCTTCTTCTTCTTCTTCTAAATTAGATAATTTCATTAACTTTCCAATGTTCTTTCAAGAATTAATACCTCGTCAATCTCTTCCATCCGCACCATAATTAATAGGTAAATTTTTAAAAACGTCACAATGACGATTGTGAGCCGCGGAAGAATCTTCTGCAACAACTTGAACAATTGGCATTTATTTATTTTGAAACAAGCCAATAATTTTCTCATATCTCTTAAAATCTTTTGTGTTTAATTCGCACGAGATGACACCAGTAAGTGTCGTACGCATCTCATTAATCAGAAGAGAACAATGCTTTTCTTGGAGTGAAGAAGGAAGTAGTAATAATATGAAGCTGAGTGGCAAATCTGTCTGGCTACAAACCAATAACTCACCAACGTCAGAATAGAACGATTCATTTTCATCTAGTAATTATTGTCATCAACATTTCTCTTCCTCGTCACTTCCTTCTCCTCCCAATGAACTATGAGTTTTTGACGATTTTATTCGTATTTTCAATTAGCTCATCGAAATCGATACCAACTTTCCATTCAATTTAAGCTTAGCACGTCCCAATTGAGAGAAGGCGGATGGTTAGTCAAACGATGATGGTTAGCCAAATCCATTATATTCCGCAACAATACTATTAAGGAATAATGCTCTTCCGTATTCTCTAGAACATGGTAGCTAAACTGATTAGTATATTTCATTAATTCGATTCCTATTGTCGACATGGGAAATGGGGAACGGCGAGCTCACTATGAAATGTACCAGATATTGGCTGTCTGCCAACCGTCCGTATCTTATTCATATAATTCATTCGTTCACAACATTTTTATTCGCTTCCTTCCTCTCATCAACTTTTCTTCCTTTTGTTTATTTTTTTCTTTTCATCAACTACTTATTCAATTTAGCAACAGCATACAAATACCGACTGTTGACCATTCTCCATATCTCAATTTAGAGATGTTATTTTTTCATTAAAATTATGACCACTAATCTTCTTTCTTCTTAACACGCTGGTTAGTATTCGGATTAACAGTATGCAATTTTTCCTTTCTCCCCATTCCCTTCTTGAAAGATATTTGCAAATTTTTAATCTGAAAATTTATCGGAAGAAAGTCGGAAATAAGAATCATTTCCTAAATCTTATTACGCATTATCAGGAATATAGTTTGAAAATTGTATTCAATTCAATTTTCTGCTTCAATGAAAATTTAACGGTGTTTTCTTTCTCATTATCAACACGACATCTGGATATTGATGAGAAATAATTATTTCCAATTAAATTTATTGCGCAACCAATATCAAACATACGCTTCCATGATTTCCTGAGTGGTCAGAAGGACACTTGTCAATGCAAGAAATGATTCTAGTAAACTTACGATTGCCTCTACGCACACTCAAATTTCATTAAATTTACCTTAGAGAATTTCTAATAAGAAAATAATCAGTTTCTAACGGATCATTTTCCATCTTCAGTATCGTAACCTTTAGCGAGTTGTCAAATGAAAAGATTTTCGTATTAAGATACTTTTTCTTAAATTAAACGAGATATAAGTGAAATTGAAGAAAGTTCGTTCTCATAAATAATATCTCAATCTTAATTTCCCAAATTATTTTGGAGATTAGATGTGAAAAACGTCAGGGAGAACCTTCGTCAATTTTCTCAGTTGTCACTCTCAATTTTTTGGGTTGTTGTTATAATTATTTCATTATCAATAAGATTTCTTCACTTTCAGTTAGAATTCTTTAGTTCTTGCAACCAACAGTTACGGTTCATCAAAAAACTATTTTAAGTTGAACCCGAAGAGAAATGTGTGTCGTCTGGTCTCCTAATATACAACTAATATATTTTCAATGAGTTTCACATCATCCAATTTCTCCACGTTTTCTCACGTGAGTGTATGTTTGAATAAAGTTCATTGTATTGAAATTGTCGTTAAAAAGTTGTTTATTATTCAGTCCATTTTCTTCTTCGTCTTTCATGGACCGACGTTAAGAGGTCGCGCATTCTCATCATTATCTTTCTTGTTATATCAATATGATTATAAGTTTTGTTTCATTTTACATCGGAAGAAGTTAATTTTTACTATTTTCTATTAGTAACTAATCGATAAGACTATAAGGAGAAGTTTGTTACATTGTTTTCTTTGAAAAAAACTCAATAGTTTTCTTAGACAATGTGCCTTTGTATGAGAGTTTAATGGTTTTGACTGTCCATTTGAGAAATGATATGAATCTTCAGAATTGATTAAGTTGCCGTTGTTATGGCCACATGTACTTACTGACTTAAAAGAAATTGTTAATTGATATGTATTATACATTTACCTCCATTCCTACACACAGGAATCACTTCGAACATTTTATCTTTTCCGGTCGATGTTGTAAAACGACCTCATAATAGTTCGAGTTGAGGAGATCGTCGAACAGTCAACAACGAACTAAATTTCTCTTCATGAATAATTTATACAATTCCGAAACGATTTCATTGAAACGTAGTGAAAACCTCACCCTGATCTTGATGGTAAGAAAATCAGAAATCAAACAATAAATGATTCGTAACGAATCATGTGACGCTTCTCATTACCATCATTCTCTCAGCATACGAATCAGAAAACTGGTGAGATTCGTTAACGAATTATCATTCGACAAATTCTATTTTCTGATGTGCGGCGTAGATCACCTGACGAAAATTTTTCGTTACATTTCATGTATTTTGCGGAATGTTCAATCAATTTTTTCCTGTTTATTTTATCACTCATCTGCCGATTCATACACCTCCCCTCTCATTCCTTTTATTATTATTATTACAACTGCTTTAAAAACAACGGTCAGTTATTTTTCCTTCATTTAAGCCGTTTGTCGGAAACCGAATGGCAATTATGTAATTATTATTATTATTTCTCATTTGCTATTTGATGATGTATTGGAATGGCTGATTATTTCCGACTCAATAAATATCTCTAATAAACAAATTACTTCTCTTCTTTCCTTCTTCTAATAAATTTTCATAAGTTCTTTTATTATTTAATTTTATCGTTTCTAACAAGATGATTTATTGATTTCTTTTTAGTTTTGGAAGGAAGAAAAAATTCTTCTTTTACTTCATTTCATCAAGTCATTAGGGACCATAAATTCCCAATGAACTAATCCCAAAGAAATAGTTTACTCCGTTTCTCATCATCAATGAAACGTGATGTCGTCGTTGAGAAGACAAATTGATTGATATAATCAATTTCACGTATCTCCAACACGGAGTGATGTCAATAGGAAATTAATAGTAATGATGAATAAATCTGTTGAAAGTCGTCATTCGATCAATGTTTCGAACACAGTTTAATAGTGAACAATTTAGTGAAGATACCAACTTTTTTAGGTTGAAAATAAAATTACTGTTTTCATTTCAATTTTGGTTAATATTTATCATGTTAATAATTTTGTACTTATCATTCTGATTTGGTATAGTTGGGTACATTTAGGTTTCTTCTTCTTAATGTTTCTAGTTGATAAATGAACATTTATTATTTCTTGTGATTACGTTCAACTAGAAGGAGGAAGGAGATATTTATTATTACGTTCGACGTCAACCAGATTCTCACACATTGTGAGATGATTTATCACTATTTAATCGACGTGACTTGGAAGAAGGTGCGATTAGTTCACCAAAATTATCTTTATTATATTTACGTAATTATGAATGATGAATAATTGATATTTCTATCGAATCATGATAAATAGAATTCGATTCTGTTTATGAAATTCGAATCTTTTCTTTCTCAGTCAGTTCCACTAGAATATTATCTAATATCATCGAACTAGTTGCTAATGAAATTTGATATATGTCAATTGATAATGATCGTCACTTTCAAATGGAATGATCGAGGAATGATGTTATACGTAACAGTTTTGACGATTGCATCATAATCATCGTCTTCATATTGTCGTCATTATTACTCAATATTCATCAACACTAACAAAGATGGACAGTGTCCATTCTATTATGAGTGAAGTGAGGAGACGAGGAGAGGATATGAAGGAGAGACTCAATCCACTTCATTCGTTCCGTTTTGCTGATAATTATGTAGAGTTAGGCATTTTCTTGTCGAAAATCTCATCTTTCAATTTATTATTAATATTCTTTCCTTTCCTCTTCGTCTTCTCATTCTTCTTCTTCTACTCATCAAATTCATTATTGGAAATATCTTTCATTTTTTCGTTGTCCACTTTCTGTTTGGAGCAGATTGGTGCGAATTATGTTTTTCTGAACGGAAATAAGTTGATTTAGTAAACAATACTCATCCAAATGTCCCAATGGATGCTATTGATACTAATAGAAAATAGAAGAGATTGATAGAGCTATTCATCATCACTCATCTTTCTTTCTTGCAAATCTTTCTTTCCATCGATTTTACATATCTCTACTTGTCGATCTAGTTAGACGAATAGAGTACGATGAGTATGTTTTAATCGCTCCTCCATTATTCAGAGATAAACTACAGATTTCCTATCAATCTACACTTGTATTCATCGGAAATCTGCGTCCAAATGATACTACTTACCTTAAATTCTTAGTACACTTAGGTCTTGTTGCAAGTTTACCACCCTAGTAATTTATGTAAAAAGTTTACCATTCCGATCATTTTCATTTTAGCAAATTCATCACAATAATATTCCGAGTATAGTTCACTAAACTTTTCTTTTATTAATCTAACGAATTAAGTTTAGTGAAAGAAATGTTCGTTTTTGAGTGTTAGAATATTTCTTGAAAATAGATCGATATTTTGGAAATATAATTATATTTGTTTCATAAATATCATCTGCTTCTTATCGTAGTTCTGCTTATTATTATGATAAATTTATGGAATGAATATCGAAACTCTGAGTAGATCATTGACAGATTCAATCAATTTCATATACACATGTTGTAGTATGAATCGGGTTCAATGTAATCGTAGATGAATATGTATGTATTAAAGCCAGAGCAGATGATGATTGAGAGGAAATTGATGGTAAATCAGTTGTTTTCCTCAGTCTTCCATCTTTATTTTGTTTACGCGATAGATGACGAGAAGCCAATTAATGAATGCGATAACATACATATAAATTGGGAAGAACAGATAAATTGATTTTCGCCTGCCATAGGCTATCAGATATTTTATTCATCTTTCATATCCCATCGTTTATACCATTAAGTGTAAGATAAGAAAACAAAGATCCATTCCATCATCATATTTTCTTCTTCATTTCAAAAATTGTTTTTGGCATTCAAATATCTAATTCAAACATATCAACTTTCTTTTCTATGAGGTTCATATACTGTTCTTCTTTTATTGAATGCGGTTGATGAGAGGAAATTGAGTATCGTATCATCTTCCATATCGCCATTCAATATTCATTTCAATTAAACGATTCTTTTTCAATCAATTTCAATCCAAATCCTCCTCCATTCTTCTCGTGGACATTCACTATTTTTTACTTTGGCAATGACGGATATATATTTTAGGGATATACGAAAAATATTTTGATTTACTTTTTTGGGGGGAGGACGTTGAGGGACATTCCATTTTCATTCTCTTTGTTCTTTACGATTTGATTAGTAGAAGAAAGGAAACTCGTTAAGAAATATGCTGAGAAATTGCAATTGTCACCTGAGCAGCTAAATGAAACGTGCTATTAGTATAACCGCTTCTATCCAAATTGTCAGAGGGACATACTTCGACATACAACGAGAAAACACACGTGTCAATTTAAGAAACTAAAAATATTATAAATAGGAGAATTTCAAGAAGAAATATTTATTGTTTCCATTTCCATCATACAGATTTTTGACGAGAAACATGTACGAGAAAGTTATTTCCGTGATGTGAATAGAAATTGTATGTTGACCAACGGATTAGAACGAGGAAAATGAGCACCTCCACCTTTTTCCGTTTCAAACGGAAATTCTTTTTCCATTAATCGAAATATTTTTAGTCGTATTTTCTTTACTTCAATAACATCATGATCGTCATTATTGTTATTATGACGATGCCTGATGGAAAGAATAAGGAAAAGATGGTAATTGTTGAGGAAAGATAAGATGGAATGGAAGTAAACAACTGATGCAACAGCTGAATGCTCATTAAGAATGGAATGCGGGTCATATAACTACCGACAGAAATTATTGACATTAAGGACTTTATATCTGCTTCTCATTATGTTATCATCTGTATGAAATAAGCTCATTAGTTTCAGTAAGATAAAGATTATTAGAATTTCCTTGGAAAACGGATTGGTGATACGAGGAAGGTTTTCTTATTATTATTTTCTATTCTCACTTCATTTTTGTTTTCTTTGGATTTTCTTCTCGTTAATCGATTGCTTCATTTGGATGAATTGGAAACAGATTTATTTATTTTTCTATTTGTTTATCAATCTCCTTTATCCAAATACGATGAATTCAATTCACTCCGATGAGTATACGTATTTCTCAACCAAATTGGTGTATCAGATATTAAAAACGTAATTGAAATCCATTTAAACGTGTGAGACGTTCACATGTATATATCTATACTTTACTTTTTCACTAAATGCTCAATATTTACGAACGGACTTCACACCATTACGACAATACCAGGTGTCGATCATTAATATATTAACTGCCCAACAAAAGTATGTTTACATTCTCCTTTATTATTAGAACTTTATTTTCTGATGATTCTTTTATTATAAATATAAATAAGCAAATCCATCATTTCTTCTTCTCATCATTTACTTTATATCAATTTTTCATCTGAATTTTTCAAATTAGATTTTTTTTAAATTATGAACGTGGATATTTTCAATGATTTATTTAGTTGTGTTGCCAAACAACCACCACAATTCTCTAAACAAAAATATCCCAATTCTTCCAAATATGGTCAAGTGAATTTGTTACGTCAAACTGATCTGAAGGCACATTATGCCGTTTTGAATGACGACGATGATGTTACGTTAGAATGTAATATTGATACTTCTCCAGATACGATCGTTACTTGGTATCAGAAATATGATACGAAACGATTAAGAAAATTGAAGAGTGGCATCATTAATAAAACTAAGAAAATTGATGTTACTGTTCCAACTGATCGAGGAATCATCATGGTTTGTGAAGCAAAGAATTGTCGCGGAAAATTTACAATTCAATTTTATATTCAACGAAAGAAAATTCCTTCGACAACAACAAGAAGAACAACAACAACAGAATCATCATCAACATCTTCATTGTTGGAAGTTGTTGAAAATTTTCGACGGATTGATGACGAAACAACAAAAACAATAACGACAACGACAAAAAAACCAAATTTATTAGGCAGTTTAGTACCGGAAACGAAAGGCAGTTTTAATGAAGAGTTGATTCTTCCCTCAAATGTGTTGGGTGAAATCGAATTTGAAGGAGATTCGATGGAGGAGAATAATGAAAATTCGGAACGAATTAAACAAATTGAAAACGAATTGGAATTAATTTCAAGAAATGAAGAGAATGTTGAGAATATATTTTTTGAGATTGGAGATCGAGCCATTTTGACTTGTCGAATAATGAATGAAAATTTAGGGAAGATACATTGGCTGAAAAAGACTGGTATAACCAAATCATGGGAATTGGTTTATACGACAACTGATCCAAAATCCGAATCGAACGATGAGACGATTTATGAAGATGAAAATGAACCAAGAGAATATGAATCATATTACGAAAGTAAAATGACTTTTAATAACGTTCAGGAAAGTGATTCCGGTCTTTATGGTTGTTCGGCAATGATCGATACGAAGGAATCGGATGAGAAATATACTTATCAATTATTCGATCTCAATATTCTTTCAAATAAGAATTTAGTGGAACGACAAAAAATTCTTTCACATCGAAGATCTTTGTCACAAAATCCACCCGACACTTTATCCAAATTCAGTTTGATTAGTGGCAATTCATTCTTATTAGCTGCCATTCCAGCAATCATAATTATGGTAATTGCTCTTTTAATTCTTCTCTATCTTCATTTTCGTCGACGGGGTAAAGATCGAAAACATTCGCCACTTGAAGAACAATACACAATTGGAAGGAAGCCAAGTGGTAGTTGGTTCAATTGTTTCACAAAGACCACAAATGTGCCCACTAGCAATGTCATAAGAAACAAAAATACTGGTCCAAATTACAAATATACGTTTGATGGGAATGTTCGGACGAATAAACAAACTGATATCGATAAGTGTTTCAATAACAGTCATAGTTGTAGTACAACGGATTCGGGTGTTATATTAGTTTGTAATACGGACGGGAAAGATTATATACCAACTGGTGTCACTGCTGGTTTCGTTCCGAACGAATTAATTTCCAAATCAGAAAATATTGTTCATTTACCAATCAATTCAACAATGAACGATTTATATCAATCAAATAAAAATTTTGTTTATGTGAAGAATCCGAATGATTTGAATTGTTATGGTACTCCATCATATGAATCATTGAAACCTGCATTTACTCTGGATAAAGATGGTACAATGATTCCTGTTCTTATCGACTCAAGAACACTTCTCCATTTTCAACAACAACCACAACCGATACATCAACAACAACATCAACTAATTATCCAACAACAACAACATGACCAACTATCTGCAAATTGTGCTTCTTCTGAAAATTTGTTGATCGAGAACACTTTCGCACATAACGCAATGATTTCCGATTCGTCGACTGATGCGAATGATACCGAATGTAGTAATCGTGATAATAGTTGGACATTTACCTCCGCCAACTCAGAACAAACAAAAGAATCGAGTTTGACGAATGATCAGTATTATTGTGATCCGGATAAATATTTGGAATAAACATTTATTTTTATCATCATCACCTATTATTAGAGTTTATCTCAAATTTCGAATTTCCTCCAAATGAAAATTTATTATTTTCCTTTTTACTCAGTTCTCACTTCCGCAATTTATTTCGCATGTTTCCAATTATTACGAATAAATTATTATTTATATAATTGTTGACCGATGGCTATTTTCACACAAAACATGAGAATTACTTTAATAAAATTTGGACTTAATACGAATTGTTAAAACTTCTGAATACACTTAGGATAGTTGTTAAAAGAACTAAATGTCACGACATTCAATTTATGCGATTATATCTGTTGATTTGAAGGAAGAGTATTGTGAAAGAGAAATTAGGGGAATTAGAAATTTTATTAAGAAATTAATGAAAAAGGAAACTGAGAAAATGATTACAAAGACGATCATTGTTGAAAAGAAATAGAAACTAGATAATAGCCAACGGTTCAGCTTGACTAAGACAGAAAGGTGTAAATTCATTAACATTCATGGATGATATTTGCTTTCGTTGATTGCCTTGTGATGAGCCACAAAATTCTTGTTGTTCCTTCATCCGGTTTTGAATCAACGGTTGTTCTGCATCATATACACTCTCTCGATTTAAACTTTCCATAGTATCCGGTTCCTGATAATATTGTTCTCCACCATTATCCGTATTATTATTATTATTATTAATGTTGTTGTTATTATTGTTGTTGTTGTAATTGAATTTATTATTATGAAGATATGGTGATGTGATGGAAGTGTGCATGGACATGGTATGATTGAGCATTGATGGACAACATTCAGTATACGTATTAGTTTGATTTGAATTGTCAGTATATGGATTCTCATCCGAATTATTGTTATTGTTATTCATATTTGGATTAGGATGACATTGGGGATTGTTCTGATGATAATTTGGGAAATTGAAATTTCGTACAAAACATTTTTGAGATATCGAATCACATGAAAGATTATTGCGATTCTTCGCCACTTCATTGAATGTAGTCACAGGAAAATAAGTTCCCGGCTCGGCCACATAATTCGTTTTCATCTGATTCTTCATTAACCGTTTCGATCTTTGCTCAATTGTTCCAATTCCACTTCCCACATAAGAACTCGCCTGAGGTATTGTCATTAAAGTATGGGAGAATGTCATTTCTTTATTATTACCATTATGATCGTTGTTTTTGTTGTTTTGAGAATTATAAATTTGATAAAACTTTTTCGCCGTAAATAAATTTGAAGCATTCTCTGTCGAATCTAAACTACTGGAACCGGTACTATTATTACAATTTAAAATACTTTGTTCAAGAATCTGTTGTTGTTGTTGCTGTTGTTGATGATGTTGTTTGTCAAGACGATTCGAATGAATATTGCATAGTAATGATATTGAACCTTTCGAACAACAACAAGTTCGTTTCGTGGAATTTTGTCTTTTACGATTATTTCTCTGATGCCGATGATATCGATATAATAACATTGCCAATGCAGCAAATATCGCGATTAGAATAGGAATGACGAACCAAAAATAATTTAACGAAGGATTTCTTCTCAAACTTGATATCAACGGTTTCTGTGTGGTTTCAGTAAGCTTAACAACTTCATCCATATCTCGAAAATGAACCACATTAATTTTTGGAATTTTCTTTTTTCCTCTTTGAATTCGATGAACAATTTTCGGTTCTGATTGAAATTGTTCCTTACTCTTCTGATCGACGTCCAGATATGCCAATTGATATTTATAGTCACTGTTCGATATTTCAGCGAGACAAGCATAAATTCCTTCATCCGATTCTTGAACGTTATGTAATTTGATTGCCGATGAATAATGATGATAAGAATTAGTTATTCGATTCAAAGAACTTCCATCATCATAAAAATATTCGTCATAATTCTCATCATACGCTGATAATTGTTTGAGATGACGACTTCTCTCCGTCGACGATGAACCTGATGATGATGTAATTGTATATCGATCATTGATCTTTCCATTTCCATAAGTTAAAATTTCCCATTCATGTAATTGGAAATCATTCGTCGATCCGATATAACTTATATCATTTCTTTCACGATCAAAATTGTCACTCGATATTTGAATTTTTCTTAACCATTTAATTGTCGGTTTTATCAAACTCTTCACTCGACATTGTAATGATGCAATCTCTCCGATATTAGTACGAACTATATTCAGATGTTTCTGATCAAATATCATCGCTTCCTGAACTCTCAAATTGAATATGATTTTCAGTTTTCCTTTACAATTCCTCGTTTCACAACTGTAGACACCTTCATCGTCTTTGTGAACACTTTCTATTTTATAAATTTTTGATTTCGAATCAGCCACAATTCCTTTACTCAACTGCTCTTCATCATTTCGGTACCATGTGATGATGGTATCGGGCGACGCTTCTACACTACACATCAGTTCGACTGGAGAGCCTTCGATTTTTTGAATGTGAGTAAAAGAATCAGTATTCTCCTTCAATATCGGTTTAGTCGATTCGGAATGACAAGAGAATAATTTCTCCAAATCCTTTTCCATTTTTTTCTTTGGAGAGAATTCCGAAACTAACTTTTTCCAAAAACAATTTAAAAATTTTCCTTCAGAATATCAGGAAGAATTCTAATAAGAAATATCGATAAAAGAAAGATTTAGTGTTGTAATGAAAGATTAATCCGTTTTTAATACAGTTGACTCTGGTTGATCTTAATTAGTCAATTAAAATCATAACACGTGGGAAAATCGAAGTCAATAGAAAAAATCGTTAAAGAATGTGCCGAATATTAATTGAAGGATAATTGGAATTTATGAAAAAGAAAACAATATTCTCATATGATGTCGTGTTTAAAGACACAAATTGTACGGCGGTAATTCGAGTTAATTGAAGTGAGAAAACACAAGACATAAGAACGACTATGATTTCCTTAAAGCGAACAAAGTTTTTTCCGAAGAAAGAAATTCTTCAATTTTGTTCCTCCCATTTGTACCGTCTTCTCCCGCCCATTAAACTCTTTATCATTGTCATATATCTAAGAAATAATAATAATCATCATTATCATCAAGATGACGATAATTAAAGTCTGATCAATATCTTTTCCATCTCACATCACCATTAACGTTATTTTATCAAGATCCAATTGTGACACTTCGACTAGGTCGTTCCTCACTCCTCCATCATTTGATATTACAACCTGAAATTGAAGAACGTTATTCAAATTCTTCCGGCAACATCATCCGTACTTCCTTATCTTTGTTTAAATGGAGAAAATAAAGCTCGATTTTCTCTACACCAACATCTTCTACTTTCGCCATCTATCCAATATATACTGTCCTTTCGCTGATTTCCATCTCCTTCTCATTTGTCATTCGATAATGGAAACAATTATGATAATAACGAAAAAATTTTTGTCGACAAATAATCAAAGAAGAATAATTTCTCTTTTCAATCAACTATCGTCGGATGAAAATGTGAAAGAAATGATGTTTGTCTTTCATCAAAACTAAAAAAAACGGAAAATTATTACATCATCAATCGTCGACATATTTCGTATTATGCTGACCGTTTATTTGACATATCAGATCGATTGATCAGAAGAAAAGAAGAAATATTGAAAGACTGTTTCTTGGTGAATGGACGGGAGAAGGAAAAATTGGGAGAATTCTTAAGAATTTCTCTTATATATTCTTATACAATCAATTAATACAACTCCTTCTGCTTAAATGAAAGTTGACTTCCTCCTTCAAAGTTTGATTGACGAAAACATGTAGGGAAAATATGAATAGACCACCGATGCAATCGACCAGACAAAATTGTTCTCGTTAATTTCACCATTTAGTTTCTGATAAGAAATTGATAAAAACGGAAGTAAAGTTGATATGAATCGAAGATATGATCGACAGAAAACGAAGTTTATAGTGAAAAAAAGTGATTGATTGATAGAAAGAGGTGGTAGGGTGAGAAGGACCGAAAGAAAGGGAAATTCGAAGTGAATTGAAAGTTATTGAAAGCTGATTCACTTATCAAACCAATTAATCAACAACAACGATGTTTTTATTTAATTATCAGAAATCGAATCATATTTTCCTCTTATTTTTTTTTTAAATAGAACGGACAACATTATTAAGAGAATGGTGCGTTGAACATTTTCAGTTTGTTTAGGATGTAGAATCGTTATATGGCATCCTTTCTATATGAAATCCAATGGAGAATTCACTCGGGACTCGAGTATGAAATGAGAAAAGTATTCGATCGAACCAAAGAAGAATGTTGACACATCGAACAGAAAAAAAGAGAAATAATTTTTCTAACATTAATTTCATTTTCCGATATTCCTTATTAAATTCTATTTATTTATGTTATCGCCATATTCATCTGGAGACACGATGAATTAGTAAAGCAAATAATAAGGGAATAGAAAATTATCGTGAAGAATTATGATGAGAATGTTTCGTGCAATTTACAATTGAAAAATGACTGTCCGATGTCTCAGTTAAATCAGCTCTACTTATTGTCATCACGTTGGTTCTGAGGACGAAAAAGTTGATGTCGATTGTTCGATTTATTTGAACGACATACAATGGAATCGAGCAGAATTGATGTGACTATTAGTTTTGCATCAGAATTCACCTCCAATTATGTGTATTAGTTGAACTTATTAGTGGGAGTATTGTGGTTGGAGTTTAACCTTTTCCGTTATATTCTTTTATTCCAAACTTGAATTTTTGTTAAGAATTCTATCGGAAATCTTCATATCTGATCGAATAGCTTCTACTACACGTATGTGAAGAAGAGGAGGAGGAGACTTATGAGAGAAAGACCACAAACAATTGTGAATAAAGTAATAGAAGTTATCGTACATAAATTATTTAGATTCATTTCTTCGACTTCTTTCAGTCATCAGAACGATTGTTATTCATCTGCATAAAAATAGATGAATAGAATAGGTGGAGAAACAAAACTATAATAAATTCTTGGAGAGGTTAAGTAGGAAGATGTTTATCGATTTCAATGGCATCCTATCAAATAAAAAGATCAAATCGAGGGTATTATCGATAAAGAATAATTAATTTGCATAAATAATAATGACAAGCAACTTGGGATTATCAATTCTCCTTCCCCAAACATAGGCAAAAACCGAAAGTTATAATTGATAATTCGCAAATCGTTCATTGAAAAACGATCAATATTATTTCATCCGTTACATATTGAATTTACCATAAGATAGTATCATATTAAATTCGAAGCATCTGCTCAACTGATCACGAAGATTTTCTCGGAATATAACCTGATTAGCATAAGAATCTCATTGATAGAGAATATGGTACGATCGACTGATTGCCATCACTTCAAATACGGCCTCTTCACTAAGCTCATCAGTGTCAATTTTTATGCGACATTCCTTCTTCCTACTTCAAAAATTAGCTACTCAACATTGATGAGGAGAAGGTCGTTGATTATATTGATGGAAAAGATTAGGTTTCTCAACGAAATTCATTCTTTCTTAATCCTCTTTCTTCGAAAAATATATGTGCTGTGACAGAAATTATTTGCATTTCACAAAACAATGAAAAGAATGCGCCGAAATAAGTCGGTGTCAATTTGGTTAAGAGAAGTTCGAATGTTGTTATTCCGATAACACGAATTGATCTCACAGAACAGTAACTTTTAAAGGAATAACACTTCAACAAGTCGTTTGGTGGAAGGGTGAAGTAAATATTCTAATTTGGCCAATTCGTTTTCCGGAAAAATCTTTTGGTGGAAATGAGACGTTCGTGTAAAGTTATGAGGGAATTTGTTGGGAGTTAATGATCAATTATTATAATTACATATGGAAAGAAGAAAATAATTTGGTAGATAGAAAAATAAAAGTCGACAATCAGTTGACGACCCAGAAACTCGTAAAGTGAGACGATAAGGGTCACTTTCCATTTTGAGTATTATATTCGAACCAGAGGAACACTTTGACTTGTTAATAATTAGCACGCTTGGATGGCGGGAAGAGGTTAGAAGTCGAAAGGAAAAGATACATGGAAATTGATTGTCAACGTTCGGTACAAGCGCATTGGAAATGTAGAATGGATAGAAATTGACACTATAAATATTTCTTAACTCATTAACGATTTCTATCCATTCATTGATGCTTAACGATGTTGATAATTATTCTAGTGGTCAAAACCAGTTTGTTTCTTTTTTTGATAAATTGAGGGAGAGATTGAGGGAGAGATGAAGAAGAAGCGTATGGATTTAATCGCCATGACCATCATCGGATTAATTGAAATGGAGTTGAAGGGAATTCTTCGAATATTTGTCGTTCTGCTAAGCCTAATGGTATCGAATTGAATTTTAATTGGTATCATAATTCAAGAATTTATTTTCCGATTTATTTTGATGTGGAGAGATTTATGAAAATATTTGATGAGGGTGATTGAAAATGGAAAAGGAGAGAATAAGTAAATCAGGAGAACCGACGGAGATAAGGAATAGAATTTGATGTAGGAAACTGAATATTTTATCAGAGTGTTTGGAGAAGGAATGTTGATAATATGAATGAAAATGAATGGAACAATAGTAGACGAAGATGATGATAATAGAAGGAAAGAAAAGATGAGAAATTGGTGAAGAATAATCTAGTATGATGTGGAATAAGAATTCTCTCATTATTCATCGTGAATGGATGTTTGATGAGTAATTTCTTGGAAAAGTAGTGCTGGTTCTAAAATCATTATTATTATCGTCAACAATCAAATGAAAATAACAGACAATGGATGAAGTGATGCTCTCATGGGCTGACGATAAAGCAAGTGGTGATTAGAAGTAGTAAACACTTTGTGAAAAATTCGTTCCAATTGTTTATTTTTCTTCTGGCGCTATCCATTCTCACTCCAATTCCTCCTAAGATGATAATGATGATGAGTGATGATTAGTCTAAAATTTAGACTCTAAATGGTTGCAGTGGTAAAAGTTTTTAGGATAAAGAAATTGTTTACCCTCAGTCGTTTCCCGTGAAGTTGTTCTTTGGGGAAAGACGGAAATATCTCGAATCATTTTCTCCAATTCATAATGGAAGATAATGAACAAGGGATGAATGAAGATAATTTCGATTAAATAGAAGATAAATTTTGTAGTAAAGATCAAAATTAGAATAAGAATAGGAAGAAATAATGAAGAAGAAACAATTTAATCGATGTCGTAACTATCCATCAATATTCCGTGTGAGATGATTGATGCAAATATGTTTCCGTTCAATTGTCGATCATCCGTCGAGAAAGAAAAACCTCATCATAATGGCCGAATAAACAATAACACTTCTTATTTATGTGGTGATTCATGTAAATTTGATTCATCTCTCATCAATCGACATATTCATTCGAGAACTACTCACAAATGGAAATCGTCATTCCTTTCCTCTTCATCTTCCTCACATCACCGTCATAATAATGATAATGGTAATCATGGAATTTTATTAGAGAAACCGGCCGATTAATTCGCCATTCTTCCACCGCAATAGTTCCACATCTCATTAGTGAACGAATGCGAATAAAACATATAAAATGTGAGAGAAGAATGAGGAATGAGAGGGAGGATGAAGAAAGTTTATTGGCAGATCGATAGCCCAGCCCCTCGCGAAAACAGGAATGCGAGGCAATAACGAGAAAAATGCGGAATAAGGAAACTGGAAAGGCATCAGTGATGAGATTTGGAACGGAGACGGATGAATTCGTTTTATGTATCAACAAACTTACCAAGGTAGCAGTAACATGACTGATGTCATGTGCCATCTGTGTTCCCGTTAAAGAGAAGCAGTTACGATTATTTGTGAGTCAACAGCCTGCGGCGACAAATTCCATATGATTGAATACTGATGGCATTAACTGAATGGTAAAATAAGGTTTATTGATGAATTGCTTACTCGCAAAAATTCATTAATCATTTACCGATATTACTCACCATCATCATATGATGCCACTGAGAAATGCGACAAATATGGCTGTGAAAGAGAAAGTCCTATAAATGTCTGAGAATTTAATGATAATTTAACTTGTTCCTCTTTTTACGTAATGTTATTAGAATCATTTGATGAATGAATTATTCCGATGAATAAATTCCTGCTCGAAACTAAGAGAAGAGACGCAGGAGGAGGAGGAGGAGGAGAAGGAGGAGGAGGAAAGAATCATTTCCATCACAAAAAATGAACAATACCTACCTCTAATTATTGAAAGTATCAGATGAGTAACATACGTGAGAGAAATAAGGATTCACCTTAAACACATCCTTCTTTTTTTATCCTCCTCCTTTACGAACAAATCGTATTCATCGTCACAATACTACCAGAATGTTAAGTAATAATGTTCTTCATATTTTATGAAATTCGAACATTTTTTTCTTTCATATTCTCAGCACGTTCACATCCGTTCTCATTGTCTATGTTCGACAATGAGTTGTGTCTCTTGAAGATCGTTTCTTCTTATCGTTACTCTTTCTCCATTATTATCTCTGTTATTATTGAATGGCATGCTGTGATTATATAATCGATATGTCTTCCTCTTCAAATATATTTCGACAGTTGCATAACATCCAGATTATCTGATAAATAAAAGAGCTCTCATCTGATCATCAGTTGACCTGGAACTAATTTAATCGAATCTCAACTTGTCTCTCGTTTTTCTATTATACTACATCGATTACATTACGAATGTCATTTGAGAAAGAATGTAGTTCAATTCAATTAAATTTCACAAATCAATGGATAGAACTAATACTCCGATAAAGAAGACATTACGGAATATTTCGATAACAGAATATTCTCACTTTTCTCATTCTCAATAATGAATATTGTTAATGTGAAGGAATTGCCAAGAGATATTCAAATAATATGAACTCCGTCAATTAAATTCAATTGAGAAGAAGGAAAAATGGATGTTAAGTGAAAAATGTTTTGATAAATATTTAGAAGTTAATCGAATTCACAACTAACAAATGACCTACTAATATCGAAAAATTTCGATTTATCAAATTATTTATCTCATTCGATGTATTCCTCAATTCTCACGTGAACGGTTTGTTTGAGAATGTTATGATGAATAACAAATGATTAATTGATTGTAGATTAACATAAAAATTTATAGGAAAGAAAAAAAAATTTTTAAAATTTCTTTCGACGACTCACAAATAATAAAGAAATAAATTTAATTAAGATGATATGTACATTTCATTTCGTTCCGTTCATCTCGCTGGTTAGACGATTGAAAGCATTCGTTAAAGTTTCCCAACCAAATCCCTCATCATAATTTCCACGTCGACGGAATAGTTGCATGTAATGAGCTTTACAATAATAATTGCCTTCATTGGTAAGAAACTTTGTTGAACTGTGTAATTATCGAGAATAAAATTAGAGTTGCGAATGGTTTTTAGACACATGAATCGAATGAATCTTTAAGATTAGCATGTTATTTATCTATTAGAAATTTCTTAGAATAATATCTAATTATCAATAACTATCCGGAGTTTAGCGAAGGATAAATTTTTTTAGTTTGTCTATTAAAAAAAGAAGTGAATGATGATGAAAAAATGATGATATTGAAACGGAATTTTCCTGTGAAAGATTCCTAGAAAAAAACATGAATAAATTCAAAACGAAGAAGGAGAAACATAATTAATAATATCATTAATAAACAAAGAAAAATCATCAGAATCATAAGAATGATATTGACAAAAGAAATTGTTGCGTTTTGTTAGAAATTAATTCATTTGACATTCTCATTTATAATGAACAAAACAATGAAGAAAGAAAACGGAGAAGTATAATCGTAAAATTATGTAAGATTTTCGGGTGGAAAAAGTAAAAGAAGGATGAAATAGAATAGGATAGAATAGAGAGAATTTTTATCCTCTTTGCAGCTGGTATTATTTGTGGGATAAAGAAAAATAGGAATTCTTTTAATTAAATCGAATGATTCTCATGTGGAGGAGGAACAAGTTGTCAATACAGTTTATTGAATGATAGCAGATGCAGCAGTACTACTAATAATATGTGGATGTGGATCGATTGTTAAACGATCCGGTTCATTCACATGTTCCAATAGATCAGGTACAGCGACATTAGTTGGAGGAGTAGATGAAGTATTTGACAGCGTGTGATCGATGGATAATCGTGTGAGATCATTCTCCTCATATTTCCCTCTCAAACGAAACATCTGTTGATAATGAGGAATGCAGTACAAATTCCCACCAATTGCAGCAAATCTCCCAACTCTAATATAATGTCCGAAAGAATCAGGAAAGAAATCGTTTTGGAGCAGAATAAAAATAATCGATTAAATTTAGCGAAATTTTCTCTAATAATAAAAATGAAAAACTTTAATGCCGATTTGCAATGAGAACATCGGAAACATTGTTTGTGATAGACACGCTTATCAGTTTCTATTCTTTCCATTGCATAAACCGTTTTCTCACAACTACAACACTTCTCCACCAGTGGCATTGTCTTGTTTCCGTTGCGTATTGCAGACGGATTCGTAGTAGATGTGAATCGTTTCGGAATATATCGACCTGTTGTCGTTTTTACTTTTTTGTCTTCTTTTTGAAGATTTTGCCATTTGTTTCTCAAAACTTGCGCACTTCCTTTCAACGGAATGATATCTTCTTTCGTCATCGTTTCCTCCATAATTGTCGATGGTGTCGGTTGCGATTCGAAGAGAACTTTCGTTTCCGTTTCTCTTGGTGGTGTAAATAATTTCTTCTTGTGAACATTCGTCTCAGTTGAAACGGGAACATCAGTAAATTTCTGTAATAATGATTTGGTTTTACCTCTCTCGATATCGATTACATCATTCGTCTAAAATACATAAAAATTCAAAAATGGGGGAACATGAAGAAAAGGAACATATAATTTTTTTGACATGTCTAATTCTTCATTCACCATCGGCTCGTTATCTGTTTGGAAATTGAAGAAATTGGAACTATTCTTTCTTTTGTTGGGAACAGATGGGGAAAGAGGTGAACTGATTGAAGAATCATCAATTTGATTAAATCTGTTAAGTAGATTTTTGGTTGTACCTATAAAATGGGAAAAAGAAATAAATGAAACCGTAAAACAAACGTACGTTTTCGTACACGTGTCATCACAACAGGAATAGAGAAAGTTTTCAACAGGAAATTAATTTTTTTTGGGAAATTTAATATTTTTTTCGTTAGGAAAAGGAAAAAAATTAGCAGTGAATTTAGAACGAAACAAAAAGAAAAAACAGTAGTTAGTACCTTTCGGTGGTAATTCACTTTCGTCATTTGTTGATGGGAGACTATTCTCATTTTCATTCTCATTCAACTTCACAACATTTAATGGTGTGGTCTGTGAGTAATGATAAAGTGAGGAGCGACGATCAATTTTCAAGGGATTCATTGGTGTCACAATTGAATGTTTAAATGTTCGTCGATTGGGTTCTTGAACATTCATCTCATTATTATTGTTCCCGTTAAATAGAACGGATGTTGACGTTGATAATTTATTGGAAACTAAATTTGTTTTATTTGATGTTTTTATCGTTTCATTATTATCATTCTCATTCGAGCTACTCGATTTCTGATATGAATTTGAGATCGATATCGATGACGATAAATTAGTCATCGAATTCCATTTGGATAATAATTGTTTAGTGAAACCTGATTCCGTTAAAGTCGAATTGACGGGTGGGGAAAGAATAAAAATGATAAAGTCAAACACAAATTATAATCAGATGATTAATTTTACGAAAAGCACACAAAATTTTTTAGGAAAAAGAAAAAAATAGAAGAGAAACTGAACCTTTTTGAGGAATAATATCGGTTGGCTTCGTTTCTTCTGATATGATTGTGGGATCTCGTTCAATTGGTGTCGATTCGTATGATAATTTATTTTCACCATTCGTTGCAACTGGAATCGTCACAATCGATTTTTTCGGAGGTGATTGATGTTTCTCATAATTTGTAAATTTCTCCAAATTCTCTTTGGCAATTCCTTCTGGTGGACGATCTTCGTCATTCAAATAATTTTCATTATCCTCAATATTTCCACTCCCTACTACTGGCGGTTGTTCGGTAATTTCACGACGTTGTATAATTTTAGAAAATACGAAATCTTTCTTTCCTTTCAATGCTTTCAATTCATCTAATGCAGTTGATGTTGGAGTGGATGGAGAAGAGGATTGAAATTTCGAATTTTCAAATTGTTTCAAACGGTTTTTCGTCAATGCCGCATCAACCAATTCTCCTTCGATAAAGTTCTTTGTATTTCTCATTTTATTATTCTCTTCTTCTGTTGTTCGTTGATATTGGGCGATTCGAGATTGAGCCGTATTGAACACTAGATCTTCATTCAATTCATCGTCATGTCGAATGACGTCGGGTAAACGTTGTTGAGGATCGTTGTCATATTCGGTTTTTATATCTTTCGGTGGTGTTATCTTCTTCAAGTCGGGCGGACGACGTTCCACTTCTTCGTCATCAAATTCTTTATTATTATTCAATAATAATTCTCGTCTTTTGGCCGTTTGAGAGATGGATTGTAATTGATATAATTCACTTCGTCGTTCTATTGGAGTCTCTTCTGATTCTTCACTTTTCATCGTCAACCTATGGAAAAGTTGAAGGAAGGATGTCAATTTGAATTTAATTCGATCGATTTTCGATGAACAAGATGAATTCAAGCTAGCTAATAAAAGATTTGGGTAATTTTTTCGGGGAGCGGTTGGGGAAAAAGGAAAGTAAAAAAAGAAAATTTTCTTTTAAATGAAAGTAAAATGAAAGAAAGTCCTTCAGCTACAATGGTTAGATAGTGGGGAGAAAAAGAAAAACAGAATCCACAACAAACTTTTGATTAATTGATGAAGAGCGAATAATGTAATCAGTGAGAGAAGATGTGGAGGAATTGGGAGAATATTGATCGTTCCATCTATTCAATCCTTTCATATCGTTGAAAATTTCTGGTTCACAAATATTATATGAATCTACTCTGCTCGTTATGTCGATGGAAGATGTTGATGATGTGATGGAATGGGGCAATTGTGGCGACGATAATTGAGATGATGAGGAGAGTATCGATGAGAATTTACTTGATTGTCTCGCTTCTAATGGTGGCGAACGATTGATAATATTGACAGCCGTTGCTATGACATGATTATGAATTGGCGATGATATCGTTGTTGATGATGAAGATGTAACAATATCGATGTTGAGAGCACTATGTATCTGATATTGATCAATCAATGAACTAGTACTACAAGTCATGGATGCTGCCGATTTCGAACAATTAACAATTCCCTCACTACTCAATTCAGGACTTGGTTGACTCGTTCCACTATCTTCATCACTATTCCATTCGAAGACAATTCCATTTGAAGTCGATTTAAGTTTTGTTGTTAAACCGAATATGTTATTTCGAATAGAAATCGTTTTTCATATTGTTAACCATTTGGGAATATTATGTAATGGGAAGAAGAAGAAGAAGAAAAAAGATGGAAACAATCAATCAGTTAAATCAATAATAATTCATCAAAACCAGATTAGGAATCAAACAGGAATCGATAAAAATATTTCTAATAAAATTAGAAATGGAATGAAAAGAAACTTTTTCCATTTTCATATTCTCTTCGACGAGAAAAAAGAGGGAAAGATAATCGTAATCGGAAGAAATGTTGAGAACATCAAACAACAACAACAACAACGACGACAACATCAACAAGAAAAGCGTAAAGAAATGGAATCATAAAAGTGATGATATCGAATGATGAATGATTAAACTTCTTACCTCGCCATTCTTTCTTTTGTCGATTCAGCTGTTTTCGGAAGAAAATTCTTTTCATATTTAGGCACTTCCTTCTCCATTCCATTCTCGAAGAGATTTTTTATGTTTCTCAGACGTTCGACATTCTCCTCGGAAACTGTTTGTTGAGGGGAGTAGAAATGAAAAGAATTATTTTTAATTTGATATTGTTATTAGATGGAAGGAAAATAATATGAATAGTATCTTCTCGAGATATGAACGAGATAGAACGGAAAATAGTTTTCGAAGTTTTTTACGGAAATAATTTTTTTAGATGGTGCTTCCATCAAAATGGAAGAGAATGAATTAAGTTTTTTTATTAAAAATGAAATTATCACGTCCAAATTTAATCCTATCTCGGTTCGAGAGAGACGAAGACACTTCAATATCGTCGAAATGTCGAAAGGATTATGATAATAAATTTAAGATTGAAGTGAGAAATTAACTGAAATTATAATCTTCTCCCGTCACGTCGTCATTCTCATTCGAACAATTGACCATCATCCAATTTGGAGAGTAGTGTATTGGAAGTTAAACGAATTTCCTTTCTGACTCGTTTTTCAGACTGAACAATAATGAAATTATGATAAATAAAAGAAGAAAGGAGAATTCTAAAAAGAAACACAGGAAAATTAGGAAGAAAGTTTTAAAGAAATTTTCATGAATCGATCAAACAAAAGAATTGATAATTATTCGATATCAACTCACGTATTCGACAGAGACCGAACGAGAGTTCTCTAACAAAAAGAAAACATTCGAATGATTAAGACTTTTTCATACAATTGCAAATAAAACAGCAGCAACAACAACAAGAACAACAATGATAAAAGGAGAAACATTAGTCTTAATAATTATGTTCTTCTTATGTACATGTTGCCCTCCCTCCACTGTCGTACCTGTAATTGTTGGACGACGATGATGATATTATTGTTTCCATCATTCAACATTTAATAGACATCGTTTCATAAGAAACAGGAATGGAAATTAATAATAATTGTTGAAGAACGGTACTGGAGGGAAGGAAGGAATAGTATTGTGGAATTATTCGACTAATAAACAAATAAATAAGAGAAGCGAGCCTGAATTTTTTGAGTCATTCCCTGACTGAAAGACTAGAAGATGAACTTTCAAATGTCCATCACTTTTCGACCCCTCAAAAAATACCATCAATGCCTCATTAAACAAAACTTATAATTGCTTTTCGCTCCAAGTCTACACTCAATTCCATTAACTTTGACACGTTATCAGACGATATTTATCCGATTCCTTCTCGTCTCTACCCTTTCATTTGTCCTTTATTAATAGAATGATAACGATAAGAATGTTGACAATCATCGATATCAATATCGTCATTATGAGAATATTTCTCTACATCTCCAATTATTCTTCCAGATGACTGATAGAATGGATGGATGGATGGATGGATGGATGGATGGAATATTCCATAAAAGAAGTGAACTGTCTCACTGATCTCCATCATTATTCACTTCCGTCAACAACATCGTATAAGTCACAATTTGTAAAAGAAACGGAATAATGGAGTAGGTAAATGAGTGAGGTGAATAAAGTGAATATTTACCTATCGATTTGTTTGTTTTATCCGACTGATAAAGAAGATAGAAGAATGAAGATCAGAATGGGTTTAACTTAAATTATATTTCTATCCTCCCACTACTATTCTCCGACTAATTTCCATTTCACTTCTTCCACCACATCCCCTCCACTACATCCCCTCCATATCTTTCTCGAAAAAACATTTCTTTAGAAAGAAAACGACCAGAAAAAAATGGAGAAGGAAAGAAAGAATAATCTAAATACATTTTTTTTCTGATCATCAAATTGGAGATACATCTAATACATTTTATGATTATCATTCGAACTGAAGATTGAGGTTATTTCAACAGATCGTTGCCAATGTTAACATTGTTATTCTTTCCATTATCATCACTGTTATATTTCCTATCTATAACAACTTTCTCTCGGTCTATCAGTTGGTCGACAATTTCAGAAGAAGAATGTCTAAATAAACCAAAATAACAAATTTCATTAGGACACATTTGATAATTCGGAGTGTGAGAAGACAGATGTTAGGGAGAAAGTTACGACGTCGTATTAGGAAATTCTTCATCAAAAAACAAAATCGACTTACATCCACCCCGAAAACGTTAGTCGTCATTCTCTTTTGCATCTGATGAATATAATCCTCATTCGTTCGATTCCTCTCATTCTCTTGAAAATGACCACAAATTCCTTTCCTATTCATTCTCACAAAAGAAGTAATTTGTGTAGGAAATGGAGAGACAACATTCACTTGCTCCGCCTCGAAGCTACATAGTTTGCAGCCATATATCTTAGACAGAGTACGATCTGTGAGGGAGAAACCTAGCACTAATGTGCGGCCCACCTTCTCCCCCTTCCCTCCCAATTCCACTGGGAAAATAATTGAAATTATTTAGTGTAATACGATTTCTTATGCATTTCAATTACTTTCTCTCTCCTCCATCTCTACCACAACTTCGTCTTTTGCATTATATTATCATTGTTGCACATACAATCTTCTTATTTACGATACACATTCTGAAAGATGTTTATTCCAAACCTACGTACTTCAACCACGTTAGCAGATTTATTAAATGTAGTTAATTGTTATCACATTTTCGTGTAATATAATGAGAATTATTATTATGTGGAAATATCTCATTTCTACATAAAGAAGCAAAACGTTTTATTATTTGATGATAACTCATTTTTATTCGATTTCAAGTATACAATCGTCTAAAATGATGAATCTACGTCAACAACCATTCAACAGCCAACCGGCATATGTCGGACGTTCGTGTTAAAGGAAATGTGATATATTATCATTATCTTCATTGATTATCAGTTAGACTTCTTCCCCATCTCTCTCTTTCTCTCTTCACAAACATATTTTCATCTAATCTCAATAACTATTCCTAACCTGAGTTCCAGATGGAAAGTAACCAACACAATTTTCAAAATAACTTCCTCGTTTTGGAGAGTATTCTTAAATGAGATAAATAACTCTCTCCTTTCTAATTATTCGTACTTCAAAAATTGAAACATTTCTTTTAATCAGACAACATCCTAAAGAATCTGATTCTTCCTTCACCACTTATCGTACACTTCTGACAGAAAATAAATATCGAGTTAAACATAATTCACTAAAAGAGGCTTAACTTAAATCAACTACGCAAACTACTACGTACATACTATGAATAATAATAATAATAATAATATTATTAATTTTAAGTGAGAGAAAACAGTCATAAAAAAATGAAATTCCTTTTTCTTATTTGAGCATAAAATTGGAAATGATTCAAGACATTTTTTTCTTGGAGTTATTCTCCTTAGCAACGAACTTTCACGAGTTATGAGATGAACTCTCTTTTAATTAAGGAATGAAGATTGTTGTGAAGTTCAATCATACGAATTGTCTATTTGAAGTATGAGATGGTTTGGAAGTAATCTGACAGACATTGGAAGAAAAATGTCAGAGAATGTTGTGTTTATTAGAAAGTTGAAGATTTTCATAAAAACTTCTTTATTTTCATTTATAATTCACAAGAAGTGAGGTAGGAAAATCGAACAAGAAAACGGTGATCGTTTATGATAATTCGTTCAACGTCATTCATGTGATTAGGAATAGATTATGAGAGAAGAAACAAACGAAATGGAATCTTATAAATGAATTGATTAAAAATTATGAATAAATTTCTTTAAAAAACCAAAAGAGAATTTGTTATAATGGAAAATTCTTTTTTTTTCTTATACGAATTCTACGAACAGAAGATAAATAATAATAATTTGAAATGATAATTATGAATAAATCAGATAATAATTGTGTAAATCAATAATTGATTATTATAAAATAATTCTTCTTTATCTGAAACCGTTATATGGAATGGAATGAGATAATGCAAGAAGAAGAAATCGTAAGAAAGAATCTATCTGTGAGTCGATCCAGATGTTTTCTTTCTATAATCTTTTCAGACGAACAACATCGATAGGCGTCGGATAGTAGAGAAAGATATTTTTATTTATCAATTTTCCTCAATTATATATATATATCGATCTTAATATATCCAGCAGATATGAAATGGAAGAGAAATGGAATATATAATTTCTTTCCCGTATCTTATATGATTATCTTATATTCCAAATAATCTTCATTTTTCGTTTCGAACGACGATTTTGATGGAATCGTTCAAGTAGCGGTCGACAGAAACCATTTGATGGGAACTTCCGCAATAGAGATTGCATGAATATGTCGTCGTTTTTTTTGGTTTTTTTCGTAGTTGGTGAAGTGGAAGTAGTTGTGGAAATATTTGTTGTATCTTTTTGATGAGATTGGACTGATTTGAGCAAATGCTTCTTATTCCGATGAAGTGAAGAAGAATCGGAATGTTTTTTCTCAAAAATGAATCCTTTCGTCTGACGTGACGCAATCTCATCATTCTGAGATACTTCCTCTTTCTCAAGATTGGGTGAAATGCATAATGTTAACTTCCTTACCACAACAGTGACGGATGCAGACTTCTGCAATGGATTACATTTAATTTTTTGATTTGATGATAAATGAACAGATTCATTTCGTTTCAACGATCGATGACTCGACATATCGGGAATTTGAGAATTCCGACGAAACTCTTCCAAATATTTCTCGCTAATATGACTGTTTTCCAATTCATAAGAAATGAAACTGGAAATAGAGTCAGCGGGAACTTCGTCGTATAACATGAGTTGCTGTTTATTCGACGGATTCGTTAACTGATAATCCATATTTTTATTGATTGAGTTATTAAATAAATTTGAATAAATATCATGTTTAATTGGATTCTCCATTAGATCGACGGAAGACGTATCATCTTCCGATGAATTTCTTCGTTTATTACTTATAAAATTTTTTTCGCAATTCTCCCGTTTTGCTTCTTCTTCCAAATTTTTGATTTTCTGCACAATATCCTGGAGAGAATTTATTTCGGAGAAAGTGTTACAAGATGAATGATGATTCTGATAATTCATCGAGTCAGTAAATTGTTCGTCCAACAAATGGGAATCATTGTGAAAATATTCGTCTATAGATTTTGAATTCAATTTTTCTCCAGGATGATCGTCCATCGAATATCGATCTCGCGTTATCACCGTCAAATCGTCATAATCCGCTTCCGTATCAAAACTACTTTGTTTCTGATGATAGATGGATGATAATGGTCGATAATACTGTTGTTGTTGATCATGTTTTGGTTGAATTTGATTCATGTCATTGGATGCGATTAATGAGCCACGTTTACCAGGTGCCGCATCATATAAAAGAACTTGATCTTGATAAGAGGAATAACGATTTACATTTGATACATCGTCAAATAAATATGAAGCAGCGTCATTGAATGTCAGTGAGGAGAGATAACTGAACATCGAATAACGTTGGTTAAGTTGAGATTGATCATTACTTAACTGATAAGGAAGTAACTGAGTCTCTTTCGAATTATCACAAATACCTTCATCATTCGAAGGTAATTGCTCGGTTGTTGTGGTTGTCAGCGTTGTTAATGGCGTTGTTTTTGTTGTAGATAGAAATTGATTTGATGGTGAGGAATCTTCCTTAAATTTATTCATGTTGTCATGACGACGCATGCAAAGAAGATATAACTTAATGATTCCTCTAGGAAGAATAAACTAATTTTTTTTTTGATTAATTTTTTTTCAAAATGATTTGATGACTGAGAAATGAGTATGATAATAGATTATCACACATTAAAAAAATTTTTCAATTTCATCACAACAGCGAAATGACGACGACCGTGAAAGAAAATAATAAATTTATTAATAACTCAAAGAAATCAGTAGCAAATTATTAATGAATATTGATAATGAATGAAAAGTTAAATTGTTTATTACGTAAATTATATCAATTTGACGATTATCTTCTTACATTGAGAAAATTATTAAGGGGAAATCTCTTAAGTTCAATTGAGGACAGATAAATGGAGGCGTTTTTCACTCCGGTGGCAAACGACCTTCAAACCAATGAAGAAGTCACCAGGCACACGAGCGGAGATGACATACGTAAAATTCAAATTTCATATATATTCAAAACGACATCTCCACAACTTGACATATTTCGGTCCTAACATGCTCACCAGATGACAATTCTTCTTATTCATTCTCATAGGTGAGACAGTACAAAATGGAGAGAATGTCTTTCATTCATTCTTAAGAACGACTACCTCATTCATGTCAAATGAAATGACGAACAAAATTTTACTTTGGCCATCCTTAAAATGAAGAGCGATCGGACTACTACTTTCTCATCAACATCTATTGTTTCTTTATTAATAATGATGTAATAATAACAATTGAGTATGAATCTAACTAAAAATAATCAGAATGATAGTAAACATCTTGATAAAGAGATAGATTATTTCTTTCGAAAATATTATTGATTTAACGATTATTTATTTTTCATTCACTGACTTTAGGTAAGTCGATATACATATACTTAGCCTTCATTCACTTTGCTCAACTAAACTAACTACTGTAAGTAGTCAGTGTACTAACTACAATTTAACTTTCATTTCTTTCCGATTAATCGATAAAGAATAAGGACAATAAGAAATATTCTTAATTGATATTTGTTGAAATTGAGAAATGTTCTCATTCTCATCCTTATTCTTATTATTTACCTCAAATCAATTCAATTGAATAAGTTTCAATTAAATATTGATGATTTGAAGATTAATGTCGTATAGTTTTGTGTAGGGAGAAATTATTGATTTAAATTCTCACATATGACTCACATATGAAGAGAACATCTGTATTTATTTTTACTGAAAAATTATTCTGATAGGAAATAATATTCAAATCAGATGTGTCTTACCAATAATTGGCGATGAGGAATTTCTTCCTTCCTTCCACTCTTTAACTTTTTTTCTCTCGGATAATTCTATTATCAATTTTCCAATGTTCACAACGAACAAGAAGCAACAATAAAATATTCATTAGCTAACCATCATCATTATCATCATGATCATGCTGTCGAGTGTTGGAAGTAATCGTTGGAAGTTCTTCTCTATTTTCATGCGGCTTCTTCGAGTCCTGTTCAGATGGCACTTCTCCAGTTTTCTCAACTTCTGTCTTCTTAATTTGAACTTCTGTTTGATTTACATGTTGTTGATCTTCAATTAATTCTTCACTATCAGTCGAATCGATTTGTTTGAAAATCATTTCTTCCTCATTGATCGACGGGGAGACGGAAGACGATTTGTTGTTCGACGTTTCGTCAACATGCAACAAATCTTTCAACTCATTTTCCACTTCAATTTTATCCAATTCATTTCCATCATTTTTCTCATTTCCATTCAATTCGATATTAAACGAATTATCATTAAGTTTTTGCAACGATTCATTAATGATATCAGAAATGAACATTTCGATCCCAAAATAATCATTATCCAATATGATTTCTGGAGATTGACATGATTCCATTTTGCTATTTTCTGACATATCTGGAAAGTCAATGAGATATTGATCATTTTCGTTTATAATCTCCTCCAAACTTTTCCCCTTCGATTTGTCTTGACTATATTTATTAATTTTCTTTGGTTTCCTCGTCGAATCGACGGGTGATAAGAACATTTTTTCTATATCATTCATAAGTGATATATCTCGTGTTCTCTGATGATTCGGCGCTATCGAATCGATTAATAAATGTGGCGATTGTTCCATATCTCTATCGTTGTCGTTATCATCTTCTGGTGTTACATAATTTCGATTATCCTCAAAAAAATGATCGATTGTGAATGTTGGTTCTTTCCCAGTTTTTTTCTCCGTTGTCTCATTATTTAACAAGTCATCGAGTATATTAAAATTCATTGAAAATACGATAATTCAATAACAATTTCTATCGAGTAGGGAGAGAAAAGAAGAGAATTAATTTTTATGATTCCAACATCGAAATGATCACATATTTGGAATATAAATAAATAGATATTAGGATATTTTAAGAAGTTTGTGGAGAATGAGGATTTAGAAGAAAGTTAGATAAATACTGATGTAAATATCGTTCGTCGAACTTATAATTATCCATCCATCAATCCATTCTCCACAAATCGAATATCAGACAAATTGTGCAAATTGCTCATATGTTTCCCACATCAATAAACCAAAATTATTCTTCCATTTCACCAACATCTATCAACACCATCATAATCATCAACATTACACAATAATTTACAAAAGAAAAGAACACAGATGTTTATGCACAATTTGACGTCATCTTCATCGTCTAAGTCTCTACACAGACAAATTGAGGAAGTTCATTTTGCTAAACTAAAAACCGCAACGCATCAAACGAATCACGTTCTCCCCCAATCATCAACAGTCGATAGTTGAAGATGATGAGAACGACTGTTATTTCTATTCTATCAACATTCCATCTATCTTTCCCCGCTCTCTCTCTCTCTCCTTTAATCATCAATAACACTGGAATTATTATTGTGTTGAAATGAATTGAAGAGAAATTAAGAGAGAATTTATGAATAATTCCTCCACATGAAAATTTTCAACTTTCACTATAACATTCCTCCTCTCATTAATTCTCTAATTAATTTCAAAGACATTTCTTTTCACATAAATATTAATTTTTTTTCATGCTAAAATTAGAATGGAGGATAAAAGTGTTCGAATGAATCGTCCTTGACAATTTGAATCTTTCTTTCACCAAATGTTTATCTTCCACTTCCTCCCTACCTCCCTCTCCAACATTTAACTGACTATAAAAATTATTCATTTCTTCTTCCAAATAGTTTAAGAAATTGTTGAGTTTATTACATATATTACTTCCAAATTTAAACAAATAAGAAATGAGCAGGAGAAATAGTTAGAATGTTAAAACGAATAAATTTGAAAAATTTTAATGATTGTTTCTTTTCGTTCGACGACTCTTCCCCAATCTCTACAAGAAAGTGGACGAAATTCAAAATGAAATAAACTGAAAACAAATTAAACTTTTGTTTTGACTGGACGTTTGTTATTCGACAACTTCTTCTCATTGTTCACATCAGCGTAACTGTCTTTCGTGTTATATTTGGAGCGTTTTTTCTGTCCGCCAAATCCGAATTTTCCGTCGTGCTTCATTCGATTGCCATTCTTATTCCTCTTCCATCTCTTGTCAACTTTTCCATCTTTCAATTCCAATTTCTTCTCTTTCTTCTTTTGAAGATTTCGTTTCTTATTCCTCTCGTCCAATTGTTGTTCTTTCGCTTTCTCCTTCGCTAATTTCTTCGCTAAACGTAATTGTCGAATTCGGTCACGTTTCGTCAATTCCTCCGTTTTCTCCACGAGGAACTTCCTCGTTTTCTCCATGTGCTTATCCGTTTTCAACATCTCAGCGAAATAGTCGTCAGGTCTCTTGAGATTATTTGGTGATTCGATTTTCCCTTTCTCGATACATTTCACAAGTCCTTTGTGTGTGATCATTTGAATATATCTTTCGAGAAGGAAGTCATTCTGGAATAATTGTTCAAATAATTGATTCTTCGTTTTCACATCACTATTCAATGTTACGTCACTCAATGTATCTTTCAATTTCAATTTATCGATCGATTCATTTTGATCTTCAGATATCATCGATAATCGTTCTCGCCATTCCAAATCCAATTTCAATTCTTCACTTTTCTTCAATAACTTCCCCTAAAATTTCACATTATATCTTTTTTGAAAATTTATTCTAAATTTAACTTTATTTACAAATAATTTTTTGTCGCCTTTCTGCATCAATTCATCATCATCATCATTCGAACTCATCGATTCATCGGAGTTATCATCTTCATCTTCGTTATCGGAATTCATTGATTGATCATCTTCATCGTCATTATTTTCCTCACTTTCTTTTACATCTTCGTCAACAATTTCATCATTTTCTTCTGATTCTTTATCTTCTGGTAAAGTCTGTGATTCAATTATCGGGACTTTAGCCCGTTTGATTTTCATGTTCCTTATTATTATCACGTTTTCTTACAAGCTAATTATTTGAATTTCAAAACTTATTAACAATTGCTATCTGTTTGGAAAGTCATAATAATTGAAAAAAAATTTCCGAAAACACTGATCATCCAGAAAATGGTATTTATTATGATCTTTTTTTAATTAATGCACTATTTTAATCCTTTATTTCTGTTTCTATTTCTAATTAATCTATATTTAAATAATTTAATTATTTTATAAAGAAAGTTCACAACCATAACGGTTTTATGTGCTTAATCTGATTAATTGTTGAAGAATAGTTTAATTGTATTCAGAAAATCTGCCAAAAAATGCATAGAGAACACGTTCAATCATCATAGATGATTCCGAAGAATACTTCCTACGAATTATCAGAATTCTATCCATAAATGTTCAATTGAAGTCAACTGGAAGACATTATCAGCTAAAAATTTCCAGTTTGTTCGAAGTGAACAATGTAGAAGTTTTTACTCAATTCCATCGCCACAATTCTCTACTCATCAATATCGTTCATCAATTTTGCAAATGAATTAAATTTCAATAACTTTATTCAATCCTAATCATTTGGTTAGTTTCCTAAATAAACTCTAAATATGTTATTATTGTTGGTAAAATTCTAATTATTATTCACTAATTCTAACACTAGTTTCAAAAGAAAATTTGAAGATCGGATAAGGAAAAGAGATATAAATATTTGTAATGTATTTTAAAATGTGTTACATGAATGATATTGAGAAATGAAAGGATCATAAAATAAGAATTATTAGTCATTAAATATGTATTTGTCTTGTTGATCGATGTATGTCAGGTATTTGGTAAGTAACATTGTCTATAAGATCGGCTGTGTTATTGAGTGGATAATGATTACGTATTTGTAAATATTTTGGTAGAGCTTTCGGTGTATATTTTGATGAATTTTGACGAGGAAGTATGTATGGATGTCTCTCCCGAACATAATAACGTCGATAAATCTAAATTGGAGATGGCGGTTTTAAAGGAATAAAATAGTTAAAATAGAACTTCCATTGGTGGTCCAATTTGAGGATAATATGAATCGATCGTTGGAGTAAATTGAGCGCAAGGATCACATCCATATTCTTCGTAATATTGTTTCCTATTCTCACATGTTCTTATTCGAGACAATGGAAGATTTGGAAGTGATTCATTTGTCAAATTATCAATGATATCATTTGAATGTTTACTATTGATAAATGACTGTTGTTGGATGGCGTTAGTTAATTCCAATGGTGGAACTGACACCATCGAATTATCTCCATAATTCATTGGGGAGATTCCCATGTTTGGAACGAGATTTTGAGTATTAAAATTAGAAATCATATTCAAATAAGAATGTACTGATATTATTTATTCGACCAAACGTAAAAGATGGAGAAATGTGAAATGTAATAATCGTAATTGAATGATATGGAAGAGAAAAGATTCGAAATAAAATGCATAAAATAACAAAAGAAGAAATTATCGATTGAACGTCATTGAATTGGATCGATTATAATGTTTGTTCGGATTCAAGGGCAGGATTATCATACGTTGTTACTTTCTCAATATCTTTTGTCACATTCATAATGAAGTTAGGTAAATGTTTTACCTTCGCTCGATTTTGAGATAATGCCGGTCCCCAATATTTGGTGGGTGAATAGGCTTTTTCAAAGGACTTCACACAATATTGACGTTAGGAGGAGAATGAATGAAATTAACCGAATGTTTCATAAAGATTCTTATTGAAAAGATTAGGGCAAAACCGATTCCGCTTAATACTACGAATGTTGTCATTAGATTGCCAACAGCGTATGACCAGGCAGGAAAGGCGATACCGCTCACTTGTAACAATGGCGTTTCACTTAAAACGAAAACTATGACGCACTAAAAGGAGGTGATGAAATGATTGTGAGAATTTAAATTTGAACGATATTAATTATTGGCGATATATATTTCCAAATATAATACCAAATATCAAGTAACTTCGTATCATATCCATCCCCGAGCATTAACAACAAATCGTTTCGCAAATTATTCCAACCTACAAGAGAAATATGCAAAGAAATATTGAAAGGAATATGGAGAATATTCAAACCATACACCCACATGATGCAGTAACATTCACACACGGACACCAACAACACGGCCCAACCTGCTGCATAGGTGTTGAACAACTCCACCCAGAATATACCGCTCTGTACATCAGATGATATGAAAGTTAACTAATCTGAATGAGAAAAGAAATACTTGTGTTGTAAATAGAATGCCCATTATGCAGAAGATTGTACATACTATAAATATGACGAGTGATCGAAATTTCATTAGTTTTGGAAACTCATCTAAGATAATTGAAACGATCGTTTCTAGATAAGTAAACTAAAAATAGGCGTTAAATTAAATTTCTCATTAATCATGACAACCAATTAATAACCATCGAATCCAGTCCCAATAACGATAACATGAAGAAGAAAATGCATGACATCAATTGAGAGAACGGTAGTTGAGATACGGCGAACGGATAAATTATGAAAGTTAATCCCGGTCCTGAGAAATTGTTTAATGAAATTAGGAGAAAATTAAAACCGCTATCAACCACATGTTCGATGGGTAATTGAGATGTAAAGGCTAAATTGCCGATATAGGCAAATATTACAAAACCAGCAAATATGCTCGTTAAACAATTAGCCACACTCACCACTAATGCATCTCTAATTCAAACAGAAGAAGTTAAGAGAATGAGAATGTGAAGAGGAGAACCGGAGCATATTATTATGAAAATCATTATAACTGGCAAGTGCTATCAGACCACCGAAAGATGTCGATAACGAGAAAAATATTTGAGAAGCGGCGTCATTCCAAATTTTCGCATTCAACAACTTTGTCACATCTGGTTTGATGAAGAAGAGAACACCTTCTTTTGCACCGTCTAATAACCATCCCCTTATTCCGAGAGCGATCAATACCAGATACGGTAATATAACCGTAACGTAAATTAACTGAACTTCATAGAAATTATAAATAATACTCTATAACGAAACTTTTCTCGCATTCATTACTCCTTTCATCATACACAGAAATAAAAGAATCCAAGCGATAACTAACGAGATCGCAATATGTCGAACTATATGACCGGTTTCACTGATGGAACTCGACATCTCTAAAAATTCATTTCTTTAATTTGAAATCATCAAAGTTATTCCAAATAGAAATTATCACAAAAAGTTTAATAAATAGAAATTATAGGAAAAAGTTTTAAAAATAGAAATTATCAAAAATTTTTCAAATAGAAAACTAACTGGAAATATTCTTGAGCCGGAAACGTGACATGGGAGTCTTGTAGTCTCAAAGTTAAATTAGTATAACCAATCATATCATCACTCGCATTATAACAACGACCATCTACTTCATGATATAGAGTAGTATTTGTACAATTGAAAAGTAGTGCATCTTTCGAGAAATCATTAACACAATCTGATATTTTCAAAATGATTCAAATTATTTTTAAAATTTAAAATTTTTTATTTTTAATTGAATAACTAGGAGTTGCCCATTTGGGATCGCAGAAACTCCATGGGAGCACATAAGAGAATGATAATCGCAAATAATACAGAGACCATCCAACAATGACGTTATAATAAATGTTCATATAACTTACTATGATGAACATAGCGATACCCAAACCCTTAAACATCGGACACATCTCCCAACAACGAATTGGACCACGAGAAGAATATTGACCGATAGCCAATTCGAGAAAGAAGATTGGTATTCCAACTAATAACAAAAATATCACATATGGAATTAAGAAAGCTCCTAAAAAATTAATTTATTTCTTTCAACGTCGAAATAATATTTAACCTCCTCCATTACGATAACATAAATAAGGAAACCGCCAAATATTTCCTAGTCCGACCGCATAAGCTAAAGAAGCCACAATAAAATCGAGTTGACTCGTCCACTGTCCCCTATCGTCAGCACCATTATTACCATCTTCAGGAAAATTCAAATTCTGAAGTTGGTCAACTTTCTGCAATTCCAAATCTTTCAATTCTTTCGATTTTAATATAATTGAATCCTCTGTACATATTTGAGGTGAAGGCACTTTCCTTTTTCGCTAAAGAGATTTTATGAAGGTCTTATAGAATAAATGGAAACGTTTCTCTTTTTTTCTGATGCCATGAATGGAATATTGGAATGCGATATTAAATTTTCAATGAGAAATAAATGTGAAACTGTTGAAATCTGTAGAATTTCCTTTATTTTTTCCCATTAGGACGTAAACGTTAGAATGTTCGTTAAAAAGAAATGATTTAATAACGAAGTGAGAAAATGAGTGAAGAAAAGAATTTGGATTATTCTCAGTTCGCTACTTCAAATGAGAATGATAAGTCCTAATTCTAATACAAAATTGTAAAGTATTATTGCGGAAACAGTACACTTGTCATTGAATTGGAGAAAAGAAATGAAATTTGTATAATTTATTCAGTTAATTAGAATTCATAAATTCCTCGACGAAATACAAAATTTAATAAGAAGTTTTTTCTCCTTATAATTAGGAGTCGATTGCGGGAACAATATTTGGGAGATGATATGCTTTGTCACGATTACCAGTGTGAGCTGGTCCCCACTTTTCCGTGTATTGGAATGCTTCCCGGAATGACTTTAGGAGAATTTAGTTATTATAAATTTTACTTACGAAAAAAAAGAATTTAACTCGAAATGAAAAGCCATTTCTTTTCATATAAGTGATAACTCTGATGAAAATTCCGAGAACGATTGGTAAAATAATCAAACCACTCAACGTATAAGAAACATAGAGTGCCCAATCAGGTAATTCTAAGTCATTCACTTTCAACGATGGTAACGAATAAAAACGGAATGCTAAAGTTCCCTAAAGAATGAAAGATTGAGGAGAAATAGAAATGAACAATTGCCAAACTATTATAACACCGGGTGAAAAAAATCTCCAGATTATATGCCAGCAATGCATCCAGAATGTATCATAACCTTTCCCTAACATCAGAACGATATCTGCTTTTAAATTCGACCAACCTAAATTTAAAAAATTTGAACATACCTTCTTCTTTATATGCAATTTAACCATATACCCAAATAACTGCGACTACTTCGAATACACCGATTGTTAATGTTCCAATTCCTCCACTAGCATCGTTCAATATCTCGAACACATATAAACCGGTCTTTTCGATTCGAATACAAAATAAATTAAGAATTATTTAGAATTAAAATGAAATATTAAAAAAATAACTCTGGTGGTAAGGAAAAGGCCACAGAGAAAATAAAATGTACAGCATCCAGCTATGACGAAAGGCATTCGCTTTTTTGGTATATTGAATAAATCTTTAATTGAAGTAACCACTGTTTCCAAGAGTGCGAACTAAAAAAATTTCTAATTATTATTAACCATTTAAATTGGTTACTAAACAACTGAATCTAATCCTAAAAGGATGACCATGAAAAAGAAGATAGCCGACCATAATTGTGGAGGCTGAATTTGGAGAACAGCAAATGGATAAACGATGAACGCTAATCCAGGACCTGCATTTAGGAATAAATGTTCAACTAAATAATTCAATTTAATTTAATTTGAACCGTCTGCCACGACATGTTCGATTGGTATATCTGCCAGAAATGAGAGATGGCCAATATAGGCAAATAAGACAAATCCGGCAAAAATACTCGTCAGACAATTGGAGAAACTAACAATAAATGCATCTCTAAAATTTGAGTTAAAAAATCAAATTTTAAAAAAAAAAAACTTCATCATATTATTGTTGAATTTATTGTAACTGGAGAGTGCGATTAGACCGCCAAAACAAGTTGACAATGAAAAGAATATTTGACCAGCTGCATCGTTCCATATTGCCGGAGATGTCAACTTCTCGACTTTTGGATCAATGAAATATTTAATTCCATCACCAGCACCATCTAATAACCATCCCCGAATTCCCAATATCAACAAAACCAGATAAGGAAATAAAGCAGTGAACCAAATTAACTAATGAAACGAATGAGAAAAATAGAATTCTTTAAAATTTTCAACTTTTCCTGCTGCTTTTATTCCTTTAATCATTGCCAAAAATACGAGTACCCAAGCGGCTAATAATGCAACCGCAACAAGTGGTACAAGTCCTTTCAATTTGTGCATTTCGTCTGGTGTATCATCCATTTTCAAGACTGAACTTCTGCAATAATTTTATAAGAAAATAATAATAATAATTTTAATAATAATTCAAAAATAAAATATCAAACTTAAAAAAATCTTCAGATGGATAAGTTGGCCGGTCGAATTTGAAGAGTGCAGTCAAATTGGTATAACCGACAATTGAGTCATTATTATTGAATCGACAAATCCCATCTACTTCCTTATAAATAAAACTATCACTACAGTTGAACAACAATGCCGCTCTCGTATAATTTTCTTTACAACCTTTGAATGAAAAGGACATATAAAGCCACAA
Organism: Seison nebaliae; assembly: GCA_023231475.1. Lineage (NCBI taxonomy): Eukaryota > Metazoa > Rotifera > Pararotatoria > Seisonacea > Seisonidae > Seison > Seison nebaliae. The sequence continues at coordinate 44,667 of JALJEE010002061.1, read as the reverse complement.
ACCGTAATGAAAATAACTTGTAGTAGCCCAAGAAGGATCACAACCACTCCAAGGTAAAACTTTATTGAATGATAAACCGAAATAATATAATGCCCATCCAACAATTACGTTGTAATAAATAAGTAACATGGACGTACAAAGAACCATAGCTACTCCGATACCTCGAAATGCAGGAGACATCTCCCAGCACATAGAGGGACCTCGACTCGTATATTGGCCAATGACTGATTCCAAGAAAAAAATTGGTAAACCCACAAATAATAAAAAAATGACATATGGAATAAGAAACGCTCCTTCAATAATTATTAAATTGAATTAATTATAAATCAAAAGAAAAACCTCCTCCATTTCTATAACATAAATATGGAAATCGCCAGATATTCCCCAAACCTACCGCATAACCCAACGATGCCATTAAATAATCAGCTTTATTCCCCCAATTTCCACGTTCATTCTCATCGTCTTCATCAAAGTTTTTTATTGTCTCGAAATTATTACCAGTACTCTCAATTTCATGCAGATTATTGAATGATGTTTCCGAATATCCTTGATTTCTATAACCTTCATGATGGTCGATGACATACAAGTCATTGGAGAAATTACTGTTCATAGTATCATTCGTATAATGTCGTTTATGAGATTCTCTATATTCTCTTGTGTTATATGGTTGGTGGTGATTCAATTCCAATGTGGATTCAATGGAATAATCTTTAGACAATTTCGGTCCTCTATTATGGGGATTTGATCGTGGCATATTTCTACACTTATGACTATTTTTCCTCCACTACCACTTTAAATTAGTTCTCAATAAAAAATTGCTAATTTAATGTAAACGTCTGAATAAGGACATCTGAACTTTGTTTACTCATCAACACAATAACATTCCCCCCCCAAAATTTTATTCGATTCACAAAAATTTATTCTTAAGAACTTCAAGGTGAACATTGAAGAAATCATTTATTTGCATTTCAGATTTTAATAAGAATTGTTAACTGATAACGATTATGCAAAAAAGAAATTTCTTTTGAAAATCGAGAACATTCAAATTTTATTTCCACTCAAATTATCATCATTTTCCGATTGTCTTTCCAAATGTCTCACCAATTCGATAGCGAACATCTTCACCAATATTAAAAATTTAGTTCGTTAGTAAATAAATAATAACTCGGAATGTGGCCAGTATATAAAGGAATGACATTTGTTCTTTCCATCGCTGTTTTCGGTTTGGATATTGAACGTCTCATATTATTTCCTGTCAATGGAACTAATTTGTTATTCCTTGGTCTGGAATTGATAGGATTATCATTTAGAATTATTAGAAGCATATTTTAATCAAAATGATAACCGAAATTCATCAAGACACAATTCACTCGCTGTTTTGAAACGAACACCCAATGAATTTTGAGTGACGTTCATTCGTGGAATGAAACCAGCATAACCCGGAATTGGTGCTTCATCTTCTTGTTTCCTATCGGCTAATAAATTTCAATTAAATTTAAAAAATTTTCCCGAAAAAAATTTAACGTGCTGCTTTCGGTTGTGAGGCATGTTTCAATGTTTTTACTAAATCATCATTATTGATGATATTTTTCCGATTATTTTCTTTGAATTGATCAAAACTCGAATTCTTCATTTCTTTCTGTTCACATTCCGACGAGAATTGTTCGAGAGCCTTATCACCTTCCGAAGAGAAAGTAGCACCGAATAGTTTTTGTTTATGTGGAATAAATCCTGATATAAAATTTCCAGATAAATGATTATCAATAAGTGAATTTTAACCAGTATATCCAGGTAATAAAGAATGGGAATATCTTTCGAATTTAATTGGATTTATTCGATTATTCTCAATTCTCCTCAACGAGTTCTCTAATTGTGCCTTAGACGATTGATTCAAATGTTTCTTCATATCGATCGTCCACGGTGAATTCTCATGTTTATTGAATGAATTATTTAATTGTTGTTGTCTCCTATTTGATAGGATAGAAGTTTTCGATCGAATTAATTGATCCGGTTCCGGATATCTTTGTTTTTCTAATGTTCCATTCATTAAGGGATATTCTTTCGATATCTTTTCCGTTTCATTTGCATAAGTATGACCGTGACGGAATCGTAACTGAGGTATAAATGCAGCATATCTAATTAAGAGTTCAAGTTTGAAAGATCTAAATAGATAGGGAGAACCCTGGAATTTGAGCGGAAGAAGAAATATTGGAGAATTGTCTTCTCGTCTCAATTGAAGGCGATCCACCAAATATCGTCGTCGTCATAATTCCTTCTTCAATTAATCGAATAATTTATTTAAAAGAAAATTCTTTTTTAATCCTTTCAGTCCGAAAATGTCATATTCTCAAATACAATCGATCAATTCGTTACCATAACAATTCGACTCAAACAAACAACAATGATAAGTCTCAAGGTAAAATTCATGAACTATTCGTCTATCTCAAAATGTAGAAATTTATTTTCAATTATCCAACAACAAAAAACGAAAAGAAAATGAAAAGATTTATTTAAAATATTCCGGTTTTTTTTGCCGCTACTATCTGATTCTCATTCCTCAACATTTGATGTTCTTGAAATCGTTGTGAGATTCGTTGAGTGATTTTCAGGTATTTATCCAAACAATTCTCTGTACAATTTTTCTTTGGAAGAGAATTATTTTAACAATTCGAAAAATTATTGGAACTTCACTCGTTTTCACATCTCGACTCGTAAACGAATCGACACAATCATTGAAACAAATGTTCGTTATTTCATTGTATTGACGAAAAAAATCTTTCAACTACACGACAATTTCGCAACAAAAGAAAATATTTTTCTAACTGCTATTTTTTGTGCTTCTAATTCAGCCGATTGTTGCTCTTCTCTGATCGTTTCCTCCGATTTACTCTTCCCAAAAAACATTTCTGATAATAGAAACAAATCAATCAGGAATCATTTTTTTTTCGAAATTGAAAAAAAAATGGAATTGAAATTTTTTATGATGAAAAAAATTCAGTTGGAAATTTTTTCTCGGAATTATTTAAAAATGAAAAAATAAAAATTTAAAGAAAATTATAAATATTTAAGGGTATGAATTTGTTTTTGATAGTTCACACAATCTAAACATTCGCGACAACATTGTTCTTCATAATTGACATTTTGATAAATTTCATCTAATACAATTTTGGAATTGTTCGATTTTAATTGATCATTCTCGGAATTGATGAGATATTTCAATAAGAAATAAATGTCGGCCATCGCCACAATTAATGATACGATGAATCCCACGATAATGGCAATGGAAGTTTGAATTTCGAAAATCCATCTGGATAAATGAAAAGCGAAAAATCCAGATCCAAAAATGGTGAGAAAAACGTTGAGAATTGTGATCATTTGTTGATTGATGGATTGGAATGGATTTTGATGATGACTTTTTCCTGATGCGACATTGACATTAACATTGGAAATAATTCGTTGGTATTCAGATTCTTCTAATAATTTCGTCAAACGACATCGACGTCGACGACGCAATTCACAATTTTTCCATTCGACTTTCTCTCCTGCAACTACAGCTCCATCCAATAAATTGAAAATTGATTTTGATGATTCATTCAATAATTCTTTCAATTCTTCTTCGTCAATCGAATCATCATTATAATCGATTTTACGTTCTCGGAACTTTTTCCTGATTTTCCCATTTAACAAATATCTCATTGTAATATGAGTGATGAATAAATGTATTAGCTCAAAATTAGAATTTGAAAAATAATTATTTAAATCTTCTTAAATTCATGAATTTCCATCAAATTGAATATCGATATTCATCTAATTAAAATTAGGGGGATCATCATGAATAACGAATTTCAAGTACCAACAAAATTTTGTTCTTCTTTTCTATCTTTCATGATAGAAAATCGAAATCATGAAAAAAACCATAAATTTGTTTATCCTTTATCGACATCATGTCCATTGAATTGGTTAAAATTTCTTCGTTAAAACAACTTAATAATAAAATTTCTTATAAAACTATCAATAATGATAATCGATTAGATTTATTAAGTTTTATCATCGAAAGAATTAATTGACCATCTAACAAAATGTAAGGAAGAACCACATATAAAAGTTATATATGTAGTGAATAAGAAAGTAATAAAAAAAGGTTTTTTTTATTTTTTGAGAAGTTTTATTATGTTGTCAAAATTAACCAACTTGTAAGAGAGAAGGTTCTAGTCGTCCTATTAGTCATTAAAGAGAATGAACATGTTTTTTAAAATATTCTTTATCTTAATATTGATGATGTTGGAAGTGATTTATGGTGAGAATTATCCAGCCAGTCACCACATATATAATGTTATGGAATCGGGAAATCGTCGGGTGAAACCGAATTTGAATCTGATCGAAACTTACGTGAGAGGGAAGAAATTTATGTCGAAACGGAACAATGATTGTGCGTGGATGATAAATAAGTTATTGAAATATTGTTATTTGAAGACGATGAAGAATTTGTGGTTGCCGAGAGTTGAAGTGGACAGATATAAGAATTTATTACAACAACAAAATTGTAAAAAAAGTTTATTTTCATAAATTTCAGAATTGAGTTTTTCTTTTGAAATTATTAGAACAAATAAAAAATATTTGTAAGAGATATTCGAATATGTTCGAGAAGTTGAAGATTGCCCAATCGTCAATGAAAAGCGAATCATCGGTCGATCTGTCTCTTCATCTCCAACAATACAATTATTATATGAACAATAATTTATGTCGAAATAAAAATGTGAAACGAGCTTGCTAGACATGAGAAATATAGTTTTGGACTAGACGACGACAACAACAATAATAATAAAGTGCTGCTATTTGAGAGTATGTTTGTGTGTTTGAGAGAAATATTTTGTTTATTTTATGAAAATCCTTTTCATTTCATTCAATAAAAGAAAGAGTGGATACATGTGAGAGTTGTGGAGTGATTGAACGTTGAAAAAGAAAGCTGAAAGGAATTGTGTTTTATTAAAAAAAGAATAAAAAATAATCAATTTCATTCATTCTTATTAATAACAATTCATTTCTTTCCTGTCCTGTTCATCAATTCCTCTTATCAATTAATTACTTCTTTCTTCTGACGGGAGAAGAAATTATCAGTAAATTGTGGGAAATCCTGCGAGCAAATCTCCATTCGAATTAATGTCAACGAAATCTGTTTATCGTTAGACCATTTTCTGTTTCAGAAGAGAAAGAAAAATAAGAAGACAATTCTTCAACAGGATTTTCATGAGCAAAAACGGAAATTAATCGCCCGAATAAATATTAATAAGATGATGGTAGAGAATGATGGAGGTGATCAAATGATGGAAGGAACAGAAGAATTCGACAATGGCGTCATCACTAAAAATAACCAGGACGGTAACACAATTCTGGAAATAGAAGAAATCGACGTGACCGGTTCCTCCACAATCACTTTCGAAGAGAAGGAGAATGCGATTGGGAAAGAAATGAAGAAATGTTTCATGAAGAATCATCAATTCACTGCTCCCAATCTCCCATTGAGTGAGATGTACGAATCGTGTCTTGATTGTCATTTCTTACCAGAAAAGAAAATGAAATTACTTGTGGAGTATGTAACGAATATTTTGTCGCAAGAAGATAATGTGCAATTAGTGAGCACACCAGTCATCGTTTGCGGAGATATTCATGGTCAATATTACGATTTGCAACAACTATTCACAACGGGTTAATTTGAAAATTCTTAAATTGAAAATTAATAAAATTAATTCTCAAAATTAAATTTTGAAAATTTCTTTTCGTTTCAGGTGGAGAAATGAGAACAACTGATAATAATTATATATTTATGGGCGATTATGTCGATCGCGGCTATTTCTCCTTGGAAACATTAACTCAATTGTTGTTGTTGAAAGCATTATATCCACGAAGGATAATGTTATTGAGAGGCAATCACGAATCTAGACAAACAACACAAGTTTATGGTTTCTATGATGAATGTCTACAGAAATATGGTAATTCCAGTATTTGGAGATTGTGTTGTAATCTCTTTGATTACATGACAATTTCTGCATTAATTGACAACAAAATACTCTGTGTTCATGGTGGTCTATCACCTGAAATTCGATGGATCGATCAAATGCAATTAATCGAACGACATCAAGAAATTCCACATCATGGTGCCTTTTGTGATCTGATGTGGTCCGATCCCGAAACTCAAGTGAACACTTGGTATTCATCACCGAGAGGTGCCGGTTGGCTGTTTGGGAGTAATGTGGTGGATGAATTCATTTATTCGAACAACATTCAACTCATTTGTCGTGCACATCAACTTGTGAACGATGGATTCAAATTTATGTTCGATAAAAAATTAGTGACGGTTTGGAGTGCTCCCAATTATTGTTATCGATGTGGCAATGTGGCAGCAATATTAGAATTTCCTAAAGACTTAAGTGAGGAACCAGAAGCGAAATTGTTCCATGCTGTCCCACAGAATCAGCGTCGCGTCGGACGAGAGATTAATATTAATTTTTTCATGTAAACATCAATTTATCTTATTTCCATCTTATTTTCAATCAGAAGAATTTATATATTTCTCTCTCTATCATCCTCCAACAAAATATTTTATTAACAAAATTTTTCGACGGAAAATAAAATGAGGTGAATTCCATTCCTTTAAACGACAATTCTACTTCAAATGAGAATTGAATAAGTCTCATCGTATCAGGAAACAGATGTTATTGTGACTTAATAGTGTAAGAAGCATTCATGGTAATTGCATGGACACCTTGACACAAAATCATTTTGCCTTCATCTATCCCTCCTTTCCAAAATTAAGAGAACCATTTCCCAAATTAAGAAGAAAAGTGTTTGAGGAGAATTATATCGTTTTCTTTTTCTTCTTAACTAACAACATATTCTCTTCTAATCTTTTTATTCGAACATTTCCTATAGATAATTGTAAAACAATTTGGATGGAAAATCATTTACTGAAATTATCTCATTTTCTATTAAGTCACTCATTGAATATTACCTGAATATATCATCGTTCTTTTATCATTATTGATGTTGTGCACGATTGTGGAATTAGTGCACAGAAAGTAAATTCAAGTCAATAAGAAGAAGAATAATATCCATTTGTTGAATGAGATAGATGGTAAGGAGAATCGATTGCGGTTGAGAAAGAAAGTTGGTTGAGAAGAAAAGAATTGAAGAGGCTAAGAAAATAATTACATTAGTAATGAACAATTCTAACTATCATTTCCTTTTCGTCAATGTGTCGTGGAGGATATTTGGAAAGGGGGAGAATATTTATAGTTCAATTTTATTTATCATCTAATAAATATGATTGTTATTTAAATACGTGGGATAGAGTGTCGTTTGTGCGAATATGATTTATTTGAGAGTTCACGTAAAAAATATTCCATCTCACATCATAATTAATAACGATATGGAGAAATTAATCAAAGTATAATGGACGAAACAAAAAGAGGAAAATTTTCAATCGATTCACTTCCGACTTCGAAATAAATCGATCTCATCACTCCCATTTCAATGAGCAAACGAATTACAATGGAAGAAATGGGATTTGCTTCATTTCTCCTCAATTCATCATCATTCACCTTCGGCAATCTCAATTGAACATGATTAATTTCAGGTGATAAATTCTCGAATCACATAATATCTCTTCCAATAAATTTTTACGCCTCATCTTCCCACCACACACCCATCCAAATAAGATGAGTTATTATCGTTCTTTTCTTCAATTCGTCCAAATGATAAGTAACAGCTCGTACGACGAGATAAACCGAACGATGATTGATGGAGATAAGATTCATTCAAGTATATTTTATTGTATGGAATGGGGGAAGAAAGCGGAAGTGTTATTCCATCTTATGAGTTCTGTCTCTAACGAGTCGACAAGTCATTTTAATAATTATGAACGAATTTATTATTATATTACATCCATCCAACTATTATCCATCTTCTACACACATCTTTACTTATCATTATCACTAATGATGATTATGTTCTTCTTCCACAGATGATGATGATGATGATGATGATGATGATGATAACCGACGAGACAGCTGAAAGTCAACTAGATGACATAACGATGATTGTCAGACGTTCCATCTTCCGTCTATCTTTCTTTCAAATTTATTCATATGTTTTCTCAAAATCCATTAATTTCATAACTTCCATCTTGTACCTCCCGCACACGAATGTTATTAACATTGAGAACCAATGACAAAGTTTTATGAAGAAAATTTACATAAAATTCATTTGCTTCTTCCATCTTTCTTGCATGAGTTTCAATTGACATCGAATAATTAGTTATTATGAGTGCATGATACATCGGAGACATATTAAAGGAAATTTGAAAAAAAAATTTGAGAATATTGGTACTATGTTCTCCAATATCTTTATATAAATTTGCATAATCATTTATGATATGCATTCCATGTTCTCACATCGAATATTCACCATTCAAACCTTTCCCCCAATTCAAAATTCAAACGCTTCTTTTATTTCATATCCATCAATGTCCTCGCTCATAAATAGTTTCCTTTTGATTACCTCCATTATGGAGGTTCCACATTTTAAATAACTTCTCAAATGTTTCCGGTTTATGATAATTCCTATTAATTGAAGGAAACATTAATCAAAAATAAAGTTCGGAGACATGAAATTTATTTTCAAATTTTTATAGTCTTTTGAAAGGTTTTTGTGCTTATTTGATTTATTCGGTGTAGGTGAAACATAATTGTCTGACGAGAATGATCATGTTCTTGGAGATAAATAGAACGGAATATGATATTATGATGTTTTGGAGGAAAAGATTGGCAGTTGAGAAGAAGAAGAAGAAGAATAATGTAAAGATGTGAAATATTGATGATGATGAATAAGTTTATTGTTTTCATGAATAATGACTAAGCATAAGACCAATTGGGAATGAATAATACTTAAATATTAGTTGGATTCTATCGAACGATGAAAATAGTCAAAAATCAATGCATGAAAATTATTGGATGCTCTTTCCCATCATAACCTTCAAAGGTGATTTAAAAGAAATATTCATCTTTCATTCTTTTCCAGCATAAAACATAAAGCTTATTCGTCTTCCATTTCTCTTTTAGATCGAATGGCAGGAGAAGTTATGCGGGACAGATGTATAAGTAAGAGAACGAGGTGTTTGGAATTAGATAGGAAATATTATAAATTGATGATAGATTATGTTACGTGATTTAACGGTAGACATCTGACGTGAGGAGAGAAAGTTGATTGTTGAAGTTGTGTATTTGTTATTTCGTTTAACTAGAGGTAAATTATCCATTGTGAGGTATTTGTTCCTCTCTCGAATTCTTCTCAATTATCATTGTTCGTTGTCATTAATTCCATTTATTTCTATTTACCTTATTCATGCAGTTGTAGTAGTGAGATGAAGGTCGTATCAACTAAAGGAGCATTTCCTTCCACAACTGATTGGAATGAAAGTCGATTTATTTGTGAGAAAGAATTCTTCATAAGAAATTGCATATCTTGTCACAATTCATCAACATAACTTAGAACCGATGATTTGCTCTCACAATTTTCTCCTTATTTACTTTACCATGAATTTTTACCTATTCTTCTGCCGTTTCTTTTGCCTCTTCTTTTCGTTCGCTAACAAAAAAGACGATTCTGTCATGAATATGCTCCTTCACATAAGGATGAAGTAGATGATCATATGGTTTCCTTCCTTCTACCTTCTCCCCAATCCATTACACTCTCCTCATTCATTCAGCCATTCAATCATTCCACTACTCCACCTCGAACTCTGTCAGGTTTTCAAATGATACTATTAATAAAGTGCATAGGTCAATAGACAATGGGAAGGTATTTCGTTTGTAATTGATCGATTAATTATGCGACACCATTTGATGATAATTATTTTCCATCATTTCTCCATAGTCGAAATACCATATTATTGTTGAGAATAAACCAACAATGAAAAGAAAACTTTCGGGAGGAAAGAAAGAGGAGGAGGAATAAACTAATTTGTTTATGCAAATTGAATGAAATGAAGTAGAGAAATTATAAGATTGGTGAGCGATTGGATGTTTCGTAGCTGGGAGTGGGAAGTAAACACAGGTGAAGTGAAATTATCGTAAAGTTAAGATAAATATTTTCGATTATTCACCTCATAGTTAATTCTCTGATGATTCTCTTCTTCCACTTCCTCCTCCATTCCATCAATCATCATTAATGAAAAATTAATCTTACAAATCAATCCAATATTTACATTTATCCCAAAAAACAAATTTTATTGACAAAAATTTCCTTCTTTCTTTTTCTAATCAACAATTTAATTTTAATATCGATCCGATGAAGTGATAGGGAAATGAAATTTATTCGATAATAGAAGTTATCTTTATTCATGTTGATGTTGTTATTGTTGTTATTGTTGTTTGAGTTATTTGTTCTTTTTTCATACTATTATTGCTTTCGTATATTTGGATTGTTTGAGTTTAAACGAAAATTTTCATTATTCTTATAAATATTATACGTTTTTTTTCGGGTTTAATGGAATTAAATGAATAATTGATCGATTCTTCTCTTCGATATACTCATTTGGAAAAGAAGACGAAAAATTTATTTACTATTCGCCATTTAATTCTATTATTAGTAGGAAGAGTTCTTCGTTTACTTATTATCGTGAATCATTCAACTTTGTTGAGGTAATTCGATAATATAAATTGTAATTTGCATTTAATTATAAATATTCACAAATGTTCTTTGGATGTTGAATGGATGGATGGATAAATGGGATGGGTGGGTGGGAAGAAAGAATCCGGACGCACAAACAACTTTCCCATTTGCCAACGAATTGGTGATAGTTCTAATATAGTTTTCTTTCTTTCCATTCGAAGAATCGTCTATAATTGTCTGTGTTTCAAATGCTCATCCTGAACTACGACGAGGAATATCTATCGTGACGTATATGTTTGATTATTCGCCTGTTTTTCTTTCTTTGTAGGTTTCTTTCCTCTTCTTCTGTCCCCCTTTTCCCATTCTTCCCTTTTACACTATTATATTCAATATTTCCTTTTATCTAGTTGAAGAATTCACACAGTCATCTAGCACACCTCGGAGAAGTCCTAGACTTTTTAATCCTTGTTCCCTCCTTTCCATCTCTTCAACGATCAATACACTGTTTATTAAACTGCCCATGTGTATGGTTGTGTTGTGAGTGTGTTACGTGCATTCTCAATGTATTATATCGAGTCTCTACATCAAGCGATTGTGCCAGTTCTAAATTGATCTATTTAATTTTTCCTCATCGATTCATATGATGATATTGTATTGATTTATTTCTACAATATCTTCTCTTCCAACTCTCGGGAAGGAATCGGGAGAAATAAATGGAATTTATTCAAACAAACTATTTTCTTCCTTCCGATTCTTATCAGTTATCGTCCTTCTCCATATGTGTCTTTACTTTATTCATTCTTTCCTTTCTCCGAACTACCACAGCTGATTTGTCGGAAAGAATTCCCTTCCATATTTATTCCGAAGCGCACCGCTGTCCCGCCTCCATCAATTAACCGTTCGATGAACCCGAACACACAATGAATGGTAGGAAAAAATCTCGCCACATTCTCCCCACTCTCCCAAATCACTGTGAGTATGCAGAACTTGTAAACAATCGTTAATATCAACAATTCCTTTAATCGATTCACACAAATTATTTCGTCGATCTATAAATGTGAAATGATGAACAGCAATGATTGAATGAAGAGCAATCTTCATACGAACAATACTTTCATCGAATAGCGAATATATCTGTGTTAAAGAATAACGATTGAATAAATTCCGTTCTCCATTCCAATTGAGCATAATGAATCATTAGATGAGAACAGCTGCAAAACTTTCCAAATTAATCTTCTCATATTTAACGGACATCTTTCAACAAATCCATTGGAATGAAACTATTCCATTCCTCTTCTCCTTTTTTGATTATTCCTTACACTAATTACGAAAAGTAAATCACCAATTCTTCATAATAGAGCTGCATTCCATGTCATTCGGATCTATAAACTCTCCGATTCGTATTCTTCTTTTTCAAACCGATTTTCTCCTCTTCCACATCTCGAAACATTTCGAATAGATGAAGAATAAAGAAGCAATGTATAAAAGAAGACAATGTTCGATCTGATTCAATGGCTAATAACAAGTTTTATAAATTTGTGTTTATTCTTCCTTCTACTCGATGGTTAGTCATTTTTCTTACAACTTTATTTTAATTTGAAATTCTCTCTAAAGAATATCGGAATAATGATGTTTGTAATGAAATGCATCCATCAGTATGTCAACTGTATCCGAATTCCAAATGTATTTCTCATAAGAATTTCGATTTCGATCTATTCAAAGAAACTTATACGATAGGTGGGAAGAATATAAAGAAATATAGTCACATCTATTATTTTACACAATTATCCTTAATCGATTATTATAAGCGAATTCAACATCATAATAAACTCGTTTACAACAGTTATTTTAAAAGTACATCAATCGAATTGGACGCTGAGAGGAAACTGATAATTTGTGCATGTCCCTTATGTAAAGAGGAATATAGTACGATTATTAGTACGAAAGTTTGTGGGAGTGATGGACGAACATATGACAGTCCATGTCATTTGCAACGCGTTGCTTGTACCGAACAGCGAGTATCTCTCACCATCAATTATTATTCTCCATGTGACGAATGTTCAATAAAAGATCGACGTCGAGTTAAGAAGAACATGAGAAATTGTAAATATTATGCACATTGTCGTCGTCGAGTTCTCCGATTTTTTCGTCAAATTCATTTAGATCATATCAATCAAGAATTGAAAGTAAAACAACTTTTCAAAACCAGTTCAACCTCCGTTTATGTCGATCGTACAAATCAGAATGACAGCGATGATTATTATACTTACTATTATGCGTGTGAATGTCGTAATCGTTGTCCGGAAGTTTAATTTCTTTAATTCCTCTTAAAATTTAAATTTTCAACAGATCCATTCACCCGTTTGTGGTACTGATCGTTATACTTATCGCAATCGTTGTGAATTAGAGAAAAGTTCTTGCGAGAAAAAGAAGAAGATTTATGTCGCATATAATTCAACTTGTATCCATTTTAATTCATCCACTATTTACAAATCGTTAAATCATCACGATATGGGAAGTCGTCAATATCATTTCTCCAAATTGACATCATCGAATATCTTCACTCCCAAAACATGTAATTGTCATCCATTCGGAACGAAGACACATAGTAAATGTGATCCGAACACTGGTGTTTGTCAATGCAAATCAGGTGTGATCGGCGATCGATGTCAACGATGTTATCTCGGCTATTGGGGACTCAAACTCTCCACCATCTACAAATCACACGATTCCATCGGTTGTATTCGTTTAGTATCTTTTCATTTCTTCTTTTTTCCATTTTCATTTTTTTTTAGCATGCAATTGTAATTCATATGGATCCGTTCGAAACGATTGTAATCAGATGACAGGAAAATGCAGTTGCAAACCTGACGTCACAGGATTGAAATGTGGAACATGTATCCGATCGACGGATATTCTTACGGAGAAATATGGATGTATCGATGAGATTAGTCATAGAAAAATCATTCATTATAATCCCTAAATTCTCAATCTCAATCACTCAATTTATCCGGTGAAGATTTTCCTTTATATTTTTTTAGAAATCATTTGTTATGGAAAATTTTTTTATATTTCTTCCAAAAAAAGTTCAATTTTTTATTTCATAATAAACGTCCCAAATATTTCGATTTTTTGTAATTTCTACGCAATTCTTCCCATTGCACGATCGTATAATGTGCAAATAAATAATACATTAATTTGCCGGTTAATGAGAGCGTGTGAACACGAGCGAAACTCTCCACAAAAATTATTTCACATTTTCTAATTATTCGAAAGAATCTCAACAAATTCACAATGAAGACCAATGGAATAGCGGTTCCAGGACCGTTACTTAAGAACTTGAAGAAGAAAATGAAAGAAAAAAATTGAAGAAAAAAAAACAATTTTCGGTTGTGAATAATAAATGAGAGGAATGACATATAAAATAGCATAGATTGTAGTGAAGAATGAAGTGAAATAAGATTGGAATACTTTGCGACTTCTTGGAATACTGATAATTTCATACTGTTCCATCCAACTCATCATTAATTCGTTTCAAATAAATTCCAACATCTGAAAATTCATTTTCGAATTCTAAACATTTCTCTTGACTATTTATATCCGAATCGGCCACCACGTAATGCCGTGGCGAATATTTGTCTTTATTAAATCCTTTCATTATCTTTAACATTTCAGTTGTATGACCTCCTGAAAACAGAAAAATTCAATTCAATGAAATTACAATTGCAGAAATGGAAGAGGAAATTATACCTGATCCTAATACGATCATCATTTCGCATTTTCCTTTCATTCTTTTTAAGGAAATTAATTTAAAATATTTTCAGAAAATCTTAAATTTTAAAATTTCAAATTTCTCTAAATTTTTCTCAAATAATATTCTTTTTCAGAGTTTCAAGGCCTAGACTTACCACCCCCGTAAACTCAAATATTCATTAATATTATTATTCATAATAGAAACCGTCTCCTAAAGGAAATTAGAGAAAAATGGAATTTAAAGAGTCTATCAAATTTCGTCTAGAAAATCAATAAGTATAAAATATTAGAAAAAAATTAATATTCATTTTGCATGACAGTAAATGGTGTTAATAAAGTGGCATCATGAAAGAAATCTTGAAAGAATTATTTGATCATTCGTCCCCCAGTCATTTATATTTTTGTTCTTGGTCCCGTTGCTAAGCGATAATGAAGTGGGTAAATATGTTATGACATTGTTGCATTTATTTTTAGTCCATGCCAATGCAATGGTCATAATCCGTAAAGAAAATAGTTGATGAAAATAAATTAATAAAATTGTACGGTTTAGCATGCATAAAAAATTTCATTAATAATGTTTGTCCTTCATTACTATGGGAATTCTTACGTAATTCAAGCATAGAAAATATCGAAAGAAATTTACTTTGATAAATTTTTATTTTATTCACAAAACCCGTTAGAGAAATTTCATTGAAAATGGACAAACAAAAAGATGATCCTAATGAAATAAAACGTTTTCAATTCTTTTCTGAAAAACATAATTTTCATTTATCATTTTAGAGGGAAGTTTGGGATGTTGTGGAATAATGGCGACGATTGTGTCGATATTTCTGATTATCATCTTCTTTCCTTTGGCCATACCCTTCTCGATTAAAGTCGTTAATGATTATAAGAGAGCCGTAATGTTCCGAACTGGTGTCAGTCGTGGAATTAAAGGACCTGGATGTTTCTGTATCATTCCATGTACGGACAAATTCGTCTTTGTTGATATGCGAACTATCACAATTGATATCCCTCCACAAGAAGTTCAGTTTTTTTTTTCATTTTTCAAAAATAATTTTCTTTTAATAGATTTTGACGAAAGATTCTGTCACCATTTCTGTAGATGCTGTCATCTATCAAACAGTCTTCAATCCACAAAGTTATGTGTGCAACGCAACTAACGCATCGAACAGTACACTTTTGTTGGCATCATGTGCACTCAGAAACGTCTTAGGAACAAAGAGTCTTCAACAGATTTTGGTGGAAAGAAATGAAATAGCTGAACAATTGAAAGAATTAGTTGACGAAGCTACTGATCGTTGGGGTGTTACAGTTGATCGAGTTGAAATGTTCCGATTTTTAATTTTAAATATTTTATAATTTTATTCTCCTCCAATTTTAGCAAAGACGTCAAATTACCTCCACAGTTACAACGAGCTATGGCATCGGAGGCGGAAGCAACCCGTGATGCGAAAGCAAAAGTCATTTCGGCTGAAGGAGAACAAAAAGCATCGAAGGCTTTGAAAGAAGCTGCTGATACTATTAGTCAATCGCCCACTGCCCTCCAATTGAGATATTTGCAAACACTAACGACTATTAGTGCGGAGAAGAATTCAACGATCGTATTCCCAATACCTGTCGAATTGTTGAGAGGAATCGCAAAATAAATCTACGAATTATTCAATCATTAATCTTTATTATTTTCATCGACATTTTCCTCCAAAAAACCTAAGTATTTCATTCAATAAATTTTATTAGTTGACTTATCTTTGCATACTGATATTATAGATACATTTAATACTGAAATTAAAAAATAAATTCTATGAAAACTTATCAAATTTTACCTTATTCAAACTTTATCTAATTAATCTTAATGAACAATAATAATAGTAATTTATGGAATTTTTATGATAATAGTGATTATCCTCGATTTTTCCAATATTTCAAGTATCGTTCCTAATGACAATTAATACATATAGCGATATATCATGAATATATAATAACAATTATTGCATGACTTCTTTAATTGAAATTTTTCCACTCCCAATAATATTTGATATTTTTAATATTTCGACTGACGACAGAGTTAGAAAAATTATTTGTTAGAAAAATATCCGTTTGCATTTTCTGAATACTTCGTTCTCCTTGAACATTATTTCATTTGATTTATTATTTATTTCTTCATCGGTGATCGCTTGGCGACTAAAATAATAAAATAATTTCGTTGCTATAGTGAAATTATTCGACATTTCGTAATCTCTCTTACCATTTTCTTAAGAAATTATTTTTCCGTCAAAACGAATTCAATCGACGATCTAATGGAACGGGAAGAAGACATTGAACTTTGTTCAAAATCGGAAGTTTCAACTTCTAATTATTTGATAATACAACAAATTGTTTTAGAAGAGTGCAATTGCAATAAATTCGAAGAACGAACCTCAACATGACGAATGTTCTATCTTCCTTACAAGTGATTATATAATTCTTTATCAGTCTCACCAACTAGAGGTAAAAGAAACGGATGTGAAGATGTATGTTTATTCTTTTGTCATCTTCTTATCTGTGTGATTTGGCCTCCGTTAATATTTAAAATGGCGAAAGTGGTATTTAGTTATGAGGAAGCCGTCATATTCCGATGTGGTAAGAGTCGAGGTAGTGTAAAACCGGGTTGTTTCTGTGCAGCGCCATGTTGTGACAAAATTGAAACGATTGATATGAGAGACAAAACTATTGATATTCCATCACAGGAAGTTTTATTCTGAAATAATTTTTCAAAACTAAAAAAAATTATAGATCATAACAAATGATTCCGTTTCAATTTTGGTCGATGCAGTAGTCTATCAACGAACGTTCGATTCGGAATTATATTTGATGAAAGCGTCAGATGCGAAAGAAAGTACAATCCTTTTAGCAAGTAGTGCTCTTCGCGATACTCTCAGTACTCGAACATTGGCACAAATTCTCACTGATCGTTCTGAAATGAAAGAAGAACTTCGAGTTAATATTTAATAATTAACTGTAAATAAATTTCCTTTAATTTTTTTAGACTTTCCTTGACGAGCCTACAAATGCTTGGGGAGTTGAAGTGACACGAGTAGAAATGTTGGTATTTCTATCGAATATAATGTTTAATTTATAATTTTTAAATTAGTAAATCGATTCATTTACCGGAGAGTATTAAGAATGCTTTAGCTATTGAAGCACAAACAGTAAGAAAGGCGAAAGCGAAAACCATCGAAGCTGAAGGAGAAAAAGAAGCGTCGAAAGCGTTGAGTGAAGCAGCAGCTGCTTTAAGTGGATCTCCCATTTCAGTCCAGTTACGTTATCTTCAATCTCTAACAACAATGTCAGCCAAACGGAATCATACATTAATCGTTCCGTTGCCAGTGGAATTAATACAAAAATTTAGCAAAAGATAAAAATTGAGAGAAATTTAAGAAGTTTTATTTGACAAAAAAATTATTTTAATTTGACACCAAACTATAATTTGACAAAGGAAAAGAAGTATTTGGACGAGTAAAAATAAAAATTTTATCAGAACAATCTCTCTTAATATTTCTCACTAATGACTAATAATATCAATGACGTCCAACCGGTGAACGGATGAGTTCCACGACCTTTACCATCATCATCGTTGTAATTCTCCCAAACATAATTAGTTCGAAGATATTGATCATAGACGTTCTTTATTAAATTATTTCGTAATTGATGATAAATCTTTCTCACTTTTTCACGTTCTATACAATTCTTTTCATTTGAATAATAATTGAGTGATCTTAAAATTAGATAATTGAAATTTATCCAAATGGCACCTCTCCAATATGGAGGATCATGTTC
This sequence comes from Seison nebaliae, assembly GCA_023231475.1. Lineage (NCBI taxonomy): Eukaryota > Metazoa > Rotifera > Pararotatoria > Seisonacea > Seisonidae > Seison > Seison nebaliae. The sequence continues at coordinate 26,427 of JALJEE010002061.1, read as the reverse complement.
CGTATTTCTCTTCTGATATAATGGAGCTTTCGTCGATAATGATCGAATTCCATAAGATGTCCAGAAGATTTTTGGATTAATTAAACTATCTAAAATAAAATTGAGTTGTTGATTGTCGGGAGGAATTAATTGGAATAAAAATGGAAATAATGACACATATCCTTCCGCATCCACAAATTGATATTTCGGTTTATCTTGACAAATTCTTTTCGTCACAAAATTATCATCTTTCCTTACACGAACTAGACGACAACGTGTCGAATGATAACCATAATCGGCGAAACGTTTTTTTTCATTCCACCAGAATAATCGATTCAAATTATTCCAATCATTCAAACTAGAATATTTTTCTTTTATTTCTTTCGTTAATTCATCATTCAATTTCAATTTTTCATCAACATTTAAAATTATTCTCATCGCTAATATCATCCAACAATGCAGATCGACATGACGATCAAATTCAGTGACATGTGACGATCGTGGATAATCATCTAAACCAGATGCCAACGATTTCGGATTAAGAATCAATTCATCCGAATTCTTATCACGGACATTCCATCGATATGTTGTCAATAATTCTTTACTATTACTTCTTTGATGTGTGTCATACCAATTGATCCATCCATAAATATAAGGACGAATTGCCAAAAGAAAATCGTTATTATTATCTTCTTTTAATAATTGGTCGATAACGAGAAGGAATGTTGGTGGATTTCCACTTAAATGATTTTGAACTATAAATTCATTTGGTACTTTACTTAATGCTTCTTGTCCTAAAATCACTTCTCTTGGTATCCAACCTTCACCATTCATCAATTTGAACCAATGCATCAAAATCTGTTTTTGAAGTAAACGATTCCATTTTCCATAAATCAGAGAATGGAATCCTTCATCCCAAAGAAATCCTCTAGGAAAGAATGATCGTGATGGTACTGCCGTCAATAAATTGGTAAAAAAATAATTTGTTGGAATTTCCGAATAATTTGGAATTGTCGATTTGACAATCATTCGACCCGAAAAATAACCAACACCACCCAACAAATTACTGAGAAGATATTTGGAGAAATCATGGAAATGTTTATCTGGATGGAAATTATCATAATTGACGAGTGGGAAAGTTTTATTGAATTTTTTATCAAATTCTCGAATATTCCATTCTAATTGTTTTGTAAATTCATTACCGATTAACATTTTTTTTAAGTTTAATGATCTCGGTACAAATGACATGTCGATTTGAATTTCATTTCTTGGAATAGCCAAATAGAACATAATAGCGACAAAATTCGTTTTCTTCTTATCTCCAATAACATCGATCGATTCGGAGAGTACAGGAATTTGCATATTCTCTTTCGTTTTCCTTCCTCGAATATTATTCTTTATCGTCTCGTCCACATTCAATAGACCATCAATATTTGAACGAATCATAGAAATTCTCCATTTCTCAAAATTCTCTTTAACACGAAAACGAATTTCCATTAGATTTGATGTCTCATCAATTCCGTTCGATATAGAAATTTCAGGCGATTTCCCACGAACTATCAATTCCTTCGTAGTCGGATCTCGATCAACTTGGAGATAAGCGATCGATTCATCAACTGGTCGATCAATTGCGACATAAAGAAGAATTGACATTTTTTGAAGACATTTCCCATGAATCCTTTTTGTCCAAACTCCTGATGATTTTCCATATTTCTTCCGTATGGACAAATCTTTGACAAATGACAAATTAAGAAAATTAGTTTCATCATAAATTTCTTGTTGAGCAAATTGAGTATCATGTCGATGGAATTTATATGATTTCAATCCATCACTGTCTTGCGCCCAATGACGGAGAAGAAGTTGCTGATTCTTCCACGTGATCCACATCAATCCCGTGTTCAATCCATTTGGGAAAGTTGATTTCACTCCAAAATATAAATTACTTCGATATAATCCCCAAAAATTCTCAGAATTCTCTTCGTTTTCCATACGAACATAATTCTCCGAAATACCATCATCATTGACAGAAAACGGTGTTAGAACGCGACGTTGTCTCAAAATTTGGAGGATGTATGAATAATAAATAAATAGACAAATGAAAGAAATGATAAAGATTATCGATGTGATTCGAATGAATCGAATCAATTTTCTATAAGCAAAAAATGTCCATCCATTTTTTATCTTCTTTGAATTATTTTGAGATTTACTTCGATTTTTATGAACTTTCCTCTGTCTGACATCTGTCATTGTCCTATATTCATAACAAAGGTCGACTTCGAATCAATTCCAAGTTGTCCGACAATTCAAATTCTTCTATTTTACGTGTAAAACGCTTCCCATTCAAATTAGTGCTCTATTTTCACTCTCATTAAATCATATTCCTATTTGACGTTAATTTTATCAAAAATCTTTATTCATTTTAACATTTACCCAAGTTTTAAATTTAACTTTTTTTAAACTTTATTAATTTTTATAGTAAATTCTTCAAACGTCACAGAAATGTTAAGGAATTTATTATTAGGCAATTATTATAGAAACGATAGATTTTTCGTTAAATGAATGATAATTGAAAGGATGCGAATGAAGTTGGAAAATTTTTAAAGAGAAGTGATAATAAAATACTTATAAGGAAAACGTCAAATATTTCATAAAAAATTTTCTCATTGTTCTGCGAAAGAAAATTGTTGTTTGTGAAAGAAGCAAAAAGATTACGGTAATTAGAATTTAAAAAATTCAAGTTCCTTTATGGTATGTCATCATGTATCTGTTATGAATTATGTGTCGATATAAATTCGATGACTTGGTTAAGGAGAAATTATAACTAAATATGTTTAGTTTTACTTTAATTATTATTAATTTCTTTTTTTTTGTGAGTTTTATCGAAGCCGCAACTCCATGGGTGGCCACATACGATTTATCGAAAGGTGACCAAGCTAGAGCTGCTCGACAGAATTTATCTGTAGCAATTAATAATTACAATCCATTTTGGGATAAGACGAAAGCTACTAAAGATTATTTGGGATATGTGAAAGATATGAGTACTACTGATGGTTAACGATATTTCTGTTTATTCAACAAATAATATTCCCTCTTTTCTAGTTATAAGTGAAAAAACGAAAGTTTTGGAATGCAATTTCTTTCTTGATAATTTATTGAGAGCGATGTACGCCAAATTTAAAGATGAAGATACGTATCGTACATATCGTCGCATTGAGAAATTCCGAGTGAAATACCGTAAAATGGATTGTCGAGGTTCGAATTATATATCACTTAATAGTTCCATAACATTTCTAGATTATCAAACTTATTGTGCAAAATTATTGAAACGATATGACAATTTAATGGACTCGTTCAAAAGAATTGAAAGTCAACGTCGGGTGGACTTAAAGGAAGAAATGGAATGGAAACTTAGCTCCACTTATTGCTACGATGAATTCCGTGACGATAAAGCAGAAAGACGGAAAGACTGGTATATGCGTCGTTTCCGACCATATCTCGATGTACCCCAATTCGATTAATTTCTTTAGAAAAATAATAATGATTTTTTTTTGTGTTTCAATGATTTGATTAAAATTAAATGAAGAAAGTTTCGGAATAAATTTCTTTCCTTTTTTATTTTCAAAATTTTTTAGTTTTAATTACAAAAAAAAACATTATACTAAAATAAAATTTCTGATAAAAATATCTTGCGAATATCATTCTGATAAGTGTGAAGAAAACTAATTTTTTATTCATAAACCAATTTATTTGTTTTTTATTTGTCAAAATAAATTTGAAAATAAGAAGAAGAATTATAAAAATTGTCATAATAATTGTAAGAATGAAAAAAAAGAAATTATTAATTTTTAAGGATTTAACTGCGTGTACCTTTTTGCATCATCAGTAATTTTGATGGTATAATCTTCAGTTTCATATATAAGTGTTTCTAATTTCTCTACGGCAGAACCCAAAAAAATGAGTTTGGGCACTAATTCGTCGTGTAATATCGATATTACTCGTCCGTTATGAAGTAGAGCGCGATATGAGAAATGTGGAATATGTTTCATAGAATAAAGTAAAGGGATGACTTGAAATTTGTTGAAGAGATCTGCAATCTCTTTCAAAACGTTGTACAATGTTTGTGAATAGAAAGAAACGGCGTCTGACGGAAATGTAAACGTTAAATTCTTCGTTTCTGACGAACGTTCACTCAATAACATTGACTCAATATCATTCTGGAGAGTATTACCAGTAGTTTTGGAGCGAACGGTAATATTATCATCTGAATAAATATCTTTAATTCCCGAACATAGAAATACGCGATCAGCTTCCGCATGAAATCTGAAAACACTTTTGTATTTTGACACGGTTTTCAGTACTTCCAAATGAAATAATTTTAATCTTCTCATAATCTGATCAGAATTACGACTTTCCGTTCCATTGTATATTCCAGTAATCTGGAAAACGGCTATTGGCAAATTGGTAATGGTGACTGGATAAACTTTTTCATTCAATTTTAATGACCTTACAAGTACGGTAGTTGGCAGATATTGTTGTAACATCAATAAATGTTCTTCTTCCAACAAATCACATTTCTTACCTAACCTCGTCACAACATTCTCCATTGCTGATGTGACGGGGAGGATGTGGAAAAGTTGATCATGAATATATTCGATGTTTGGTCGATCATCATAATTCGGGACCCAACATTGACTCATTAAATTTACTAAATACAAACCATCCGGTCTGATATATTCACTAGTATAAGAAGTAAACTCATCGTCCGCCACTACTTCTTGGAATGTTGGAAGATCAGGTTGATATCCCGGACATGGTAATACTTTGGTTGATGTCCAAATTGGTCGTTTCATTAACACAACGTACATGATGAAAGCGAACGAATAAATATCATTAGACAGTTGACGAATTGGTGGCTCTTGAAATAGTTCGGGTGCCGTACAAATTATTTTAATGGGATCATAAATCCGTTTCAATCTTACTTCTAATGATGTATTATATTTAATTTCATCTAAACCATAATCGGAAATTTTTACGATAAATCTCTGAGTGACTATACATTTCCTGGGAGTTAATCGTCCATGAATGATACCTAATCCATGTAATTCTTTCAATCCTCGACAAACGTCAGTAATGAAAGATAATTTTATATCCCAATTAAATGTCGATTCATCTCGTTGGATAAGATCAGACAAAGAGCCCAATGATTGATATTCCCACAATATAACGAAATCTTGATCGGTCGGATGGTTTCGAATTCCGATGAGAGTGTTCAAATTCAAATGATGAATTTTCGTTATATTCGTTATATCTTCCATCAATTTCTTATCCAATTTAAAATCCGATGGATGTGTCACATAATGGACGGTGACGATAGTCGATCGAATTTCAGCTAATTTACATCGAACAATTTCACCTTTCGCCAAATTTCCAGTTTTCACTGTCAATTCATATAAAGAGACATGTGCCTCTTCCGTTAGTTGTTCAGTCCAATCGATTTGGAATTTTTTCACATCCTTCTCAGTTGGTCGATAAGGTTTAGTTCGTACTTGGAGAACTTCGTTCGTTCGTATCAACCACGAATCATCCCAAACATATTTCGAACGGAAAGTATACAATTTCCCTGAGAAACAACAAAAGAAAATAATGAAATGAATAATCGTCATGGAAATTGAGACGATTTCAACAACTCGGAAATGACATTTTCCACAATCGCGTTCGCACGACGTACAATTCTCTTTATATTCTCTCTCACAATTATCATTACCACAACTATCGAATACGATGACGGGAAATGGAGCATGCATAGCAATCACTAAATTATGTTCATTTTCTCGTCCAAATGTTACGACTGCTATCATATCGATCGGATTGAGAGTGTTCAAAGTTAGTTGACTTTCATATTTCCATCCATTGGCTGGTAAATCTACCCAATCAGTTTCATATACTGATGTATACCAAGGTAAGCAGTATCGAGAATGAACATTTATTTCACACACTTTCAATTTCGCTAGGAATTTACATTCGTGAAATAATATCGGATCGGTATCAGTGTTTGTTCGATCTGCCGCTTTATTTCCTAGCTCAAAATAACTTCCCAATGAATTATTTAGTGCGAATACATATTTATTCTCAACGAAATGATCCGCCGTACTCTTGGTGGAACATGCTCGTAATAACTGATAAAGCTTATAATCACTAAATTCCTTAAGTCCACAATTATTCGAATTGTGAATGACGCTCAATATGAAATCTAATTTGATTTCAACCGTAAACGAGACAGTATATGGTTGGTTGATGGATATTAAGGCTGGCCGATCCATATCCTGAAATTTAATATCGATTCCAATTGGATAACAATAATATTTTCTCAAGAAATCATCATTATCTTCCACATCCGGCGAATTCCAACAATTCAACATTCGATTGTTAAGCAACGCTTCGTCATGCATATCGAATAACATTGCGCAATCGTCATTATGTTGTAGTGTTGTCTTCCTGATAATTAACATGATCAAGATCAATAAGATCATTTTTGAATTTTCATTAAAAAATTAAAATTTTTCTCATTCAGAATAACTGTAGAAAAAACAAATTTGTCATATTTATAATATCGTTTTTAACGGTTTATTCTTCTTTTAATATTTTTATCTTATAAGGAAAGTCAATACTATTCGAATTTTTCAATATCGTATTTCTGTAATTTGAATAAAAAATGAGTTATGATGATAATGAAAGTACGACGATATCGAATGCAAATTCCTTCGATTTTGATAATCTCAGTTCGTACGAATATTTTGAAAGTGAAAAATTAACCGAAATAACACCAATTGAATCAAATTTCGAATCGAATGGAAAAGTTACACAATCTGATACTGACGATATATCCGTCAACACATTATCCACCGACATTTCCATCACTTCAAATATTGATGGTTTCTTCAAACAGATCCATTTGATGATGACGTCTTTCGTCAATAATTTTCTGGATCAAACTGCTTATTTAAACAAGGAGGAACGAAGTCTGGTAGTTGGTGCTGCATTGCCAATGAATTATAATCAATTATCTGATGAAACTAAAAGCCGATTTATTGACATTCGATTAATAGCGACAGTGAATTGTTTCATTGAACATATCATTCGACGCAAATGGCCACCACGATTACTTTGGCTTTATTTCAATGAGTGTAACGTTGAGAATGCCACATTGGCTCAATTGATAAATGAAGCTGAAATTACTTCATATGAATTGGGGAAGATACTTCATTGGCAAACCATCATTTATGATAAATATATTGTGCAGAATTTTAAAGCGTATATTGAAGAATTTCGTTCATATCTCAATCTCGAATATAATTGTATTCAGAAGAATTTGAGATTCGATTGTCATCAGAAAGGACTCGACTTTTTTCAAGAACCATTAAATGAGAATCAAAATCAAATGAATGATGGTATTACGAACAAGAATAATAACATGAATGAATTAGATGAATCGATTACCGATAATACGAATCAAAATAACACAACCATCAATCGCAATCGTATCAGATACAAAGTAAACAAAACGAAATGTGGTTGTGTGCAAGGCGTTTTCCCATCCGGCTACAATTGTTGCGTTACCATAACAACCATTTCCAAACAACCGAGAACTAGTGATGACGATAAGATGAATAAAAAGATGTATTTTGATGAGTTTTTAAAAAGTAAGAAAGTCGATTTACAATATTCGATGAAATTGAAAGATAAGAAACTTTTCGCCGAATTTCTGAAAACAAAAAAACCGGAAGCACAAAAAATCGGAACACAAAAAGTGGTAACAGAAAGTACGGAAGAAGACGGACCAATTCGTTTTGATATTAATGAGCCATTAACGTTCCAACAATTGAAGAGATTGAATGAGCATGTGCCGGAATGGGGTAAAAATAAACCGTTATTCAAATTATTTGAAGATCGTGGCAATCTATTGAATATCGGTGATAATGATTTGGCGAAGTTGTTCTCGGAAGAAATCATCACAATTATCAGTCAAAAATTTTTCGAATTATATTATGATGTGGAGCAATTCAAGGATCTGGAAACGGTGAAATATCAGAAAGCTCGATTGAATGTCCAACAGTTTATTGAAGACAATTTAGATAGATATCAGGAACAATCGGCCGAATGGAAATTGGCTGACGCTTTTGAACCGATTCCAGTAAATTTTGAGAAAACTCTCAAAAATCAAACGAATTCCGAATCGGTTGATAAAAAATATGGGAAATTAGAACGATATGTAGAACGATTATATGCAAATCGAGATAATAAAGACATTTTCGATCAAACTTTATTGGCACTGAAGAGAGAGGGAGTGATCAATTCGTCGGTAGGTAAAAGTCTCCAGAATCACATGCGACATCATAATCGTTATACATTAAGACGAGCGTTAACTGGCTGGGAAATAACTCCAGAAATTAAAAATGGAATTTGGAAACGAGATCTACCTGACGAGACGATAAAGAACTATTTATATTTGAATAAATTGACACGAACTGAAATAGAAAAGTTGATTAGTGGTCGAATGGATTGGGACTTCTTTTCCAATTTGGTTGATATGCGTGATCCATTAGCTTTGAACAAAGAGAAAATGGTGAAATCGGGTAACGAGGATGGAATCCTATATGAACGAACCGCTTCTATTCAATCCATTGAGACATTCGATGAATTAATCGATTCGATCGAAGAATTTGGAATGTTTCAAAAGAAATTCAAAAAGTTTTTTCCTTTCTCAAAATATGAGAAGCAAGCATTCGATGAAAAGCAGATTACACGCGAATTGTTCGAAATAACAAAAAATCAATATTACGATAAGGAAACTTTAACGGATTTCTATGAGAAATTAGGCGTTACTAATCAACCCGATTTAGAGAGCTTGTTGAAAGGTGAAATGGAATATGGTAAATTTGCAACTTTGTTTCCAAATCTGAAAGTTGAAGACGGAGATGTTATCATGAAACAAAAGACGAAAGATCAAGGTACATCAAGTTTAATCGAAGGACAAGCAAAAAAAGAAGAAGAAGAAGAAGCGAAAGTTGAAGAGAAACGGAAAGAAGTTGAAGCTGAGAAGATACAAACTGCTCTGACTAAAAGGAAGAAAGATATGGTCAATAAATTATTGAAAGAGATCGGAGAAGATTATGTGGAAGAGGATGAAGAGTATAGTCTTTCTGAAATATTTACAGAAGAAGAAAAAAGTGATTTTGCTCAATTGCTCCGTTCCGAAGAGTTATCGAAAGTTGTAAAAGAAGATAATCATTTGAAAAAAATGTTTCGAAGAATTTCTGCGAGAAGTTCACAACATTTCGCCGCAGATTTAGTTGAGAGGGCCAAATCGTTAGATTCCGAAGGTTTCCAAAACTTATTTGCAACGAGCCTAAACAAAAGTCCGAGCAGTATAACTCCCACTCGGAAACAAGCCGTCAAATCTATTCATAGTCTGATTTTAAGAGATGAATTAAGTGAGGCGGCAGAAAAACTTTCTAAATTGATCAGTCCAACTGATGAAGAAATAAACGAGACGGCAAATGAGATACATAATATTGTTCTCAATTCGTTCCAGAAAGAAGGATTGGATGAAGGTTTAGAAGAATTGAAGAAGAATAAGGATGAATATAAAAAGAAAATAAAGACAATTCTTCGACGTCATTCCATACCGGAACAAGTAGCACTCGATACGGTTATCGAATATTGGGAGGAGACGTTTGGTAAAAAGAATAAGAAAAGTAAAAAACAATTATTATCGGAATTGTTAGAAGATGATGATTTCCGTACTAATATTGAGCAGAAATTAATGGATATGGTACCGGAAATTCTAGATGAACAAAATCTCGATCCCGACGGTACTAATGTGGCGAATATTAAGAAACGGTTAATGAAAAAAATCAAGAGTGAAATAGAGGAAATTAGTACGTCGAAAATGCAAAGTAAATCATCATCAGGTGTTGATAAGAAGAAACGATCGAAGAAACGGACAATTGCTCCTTCGCATAAAAAAACCGATTCAGAAGGAACAAGAGAAAGTGAAGATGATTGGGTGAACACTCATTTGAATAAGGCATTGAATGAAGAACCTGTTCCCAGTAAATATAAATCGGTTGATGGAAATAAAGTTGTCAAACCGATCACACCTCCTAATGTTCAGCAAATTGAAATAACTTTAGCGGACGTTCCTATCTTGGAAAAATCCGAATTAGAAATTGATCTGGGATTTATTCCGATAGAAATAGCTCAAACTATTTATAGTCGTGTTCCTATGTTAGAAGTACGAACCACATCTAGTCTGTTTCGTATTGATGGTATTACTTGTGAAAATCGAATTATTTATGAAGATTGTGTTCAATACAACACATTGATCGCCACCGAACAACATCAAACGCCAATAAAATATCTCTTGAATGAAGTTTATTATGGGAGGCCACATGTTAAACGAATTGTCACACTTCCATTACGGCCGAATGCGCTCGAATTGGACATTCTAATCAATGGATCTCCTACACAAATAGTGAAAGTTTTAAAAAGAAAAGAAGTTGATTTCCTTCCAATTTCCATCAGGAAATTTCACTTATTAAATTAAAAGGTAGATCCGGATATCATTGAAGTGCTGATGGAATCAACAATCGAAGAATATGATTTTATTCTTAAACGCTTGTTTTTTCCGTCAATGGTCTTACCCAATCTTGAACCGACTGCCTATGCGTTTGACATGGCATTCTTTGAAAAGAAATTTGGTGTTCATGGATGTACTTTTTCCTTAGAAGGGAAATTCGAAAAAGTTTCCTCTTTCACTATCTCACTTAACTTTTTCATTGTTCTAGGACGCTCGAGATAGTGATGATACTTACATAAAGTTTTAATTTATTAACTTGAGCGATATGAATAATAAGTGTAATTTTGTATTAATTAGGACAGGTATAACGAGAGAAACTGTCAATACTTTATTAAACGAACCAGATAAAAGTAAAAGAAAGAAGTTTAGTGACGATATTCAATATTCAAACGATTAATTCAAAATAATGAAAATAGATTATTGTCGAAATTTCTTCATTTTAGTGAATTATCAGAAGTAAAAGTTGATCAGACTTGTATCTTATTGGAGAATATAATGGATTTTGCTAAACGATGGTGCATGAATTGTGATAAGATATTAGTTCTCTTAAAAATGATGTACACTATTCATTTGACTAATATCAGTTAGTCTAATAATTCTCACAATTTGTTAGTTTTCCTCAAACATATAAATTCTTAATAGAAAATGGATCGAATAATATCGACGATTTGAATGAGGTCGTAAGAGACTACGTTTTCCAATATTGCGTCGATGTTATAATTGTATAATATTAAAAAAAATTAAACTATTTTTAAAGAAACCGGGTCATTCACGAATGTTGTTCAATCGTTTAGAATTAGAAAGTATTCTAACAAAAATTAATCGAACTTATTTCTTATTTCAACGATTATACAAACATCTCTTTTGTGCTACTGTTAGTTCAATTTTCATCTTGATTGAAACTTTCCGAAATTGTCAACGTTAAATCTAGTATGTTTTAGATCTGTGGTTATGGAATGAGAAACAGAACTTTTTCGGAGAAATCCCAATAGATGATCGAGAATCTAGTGTTGACATGCTGAATTTACAACAAATGCATGAACGATTACCAGTTCGAGAGGGAGAATCTACGTTAAGGGAGCAAAGAAGACGTTTCTACTTTTCTTCTTTTTCTATATTTCTAATTATATTCAAACAGTTTATCGTCAAATGAAGAATCATATCAGAAGGAGATTCGCTACAATTTTATGGGAAAAGGAAAAGGAAATTCGAGAACCTGCCAATTGGGATGACTTCAAAAATATCATTTAATCTTTTCAAAAATTAAAATTAAATTAATCTTAAAATCAAATAAAAATATATTAAAACATTTTTTATATATATATTTCTTGTCTGAATACTATGAATGTTAGTCTTATTTTAATATTAGTATAATATAGGAAAGTCAAGAATATTTCTTCAGGAGAATTAAGTAGGTAAAAAGAAAAGGAGAATTGAGAAATTTTTTTTATTTCATTAAAAACAATTAAATTTCTATTTTTCAAGAAGTTTCTTCATTAAAGAATTGATTGATTCATATATCTATATCGATCATTTCAGTTCGTTTTCCTCCTCGATTTCGCTTCTCACAACTTGGCTCTTCATAATTCTTTCCGATGAAATTGAACTCTTCATCTTCATCTTCGCTTTCATCACTTTCATCAGAATCATCATCGGATGGAATATTTCCATGACCGATATAATCATCGAGTGATTGTTGGAGAACGTCTTCATCGTCGACATCATCTTCCGGTTTCTCATCAAAAATGATATCACTTGTTGTTTTCGTTTGTGCTCCGTCAGTTGTTGCATCGATCACGTTAATATTATCGGGAATCTCTTCCATCTTCTGTAATGTTTTCACTTCATCCGGTGTATATTTCATAATAACATCAGCTTTATCATTTTGAAATTCACGTAATCCTAATAGAATAACATCGTTATTATTGATCCAAACCTTCTTTCTCAATTTCCCTCGAATGTGACACAGTCGTTGAATTTTGTCAAAACAATATGCTTCCAAACGTCCGTTTCCCAACATTCTTAGAACTTGAGCGTATTCCTGTCCCGGTTCTTTTATGATCAATTCTCTCTTGTCTTTTTCGTGTTCATTCTTTCCACGTCTCCGATTTTTTCCTCCTTTTCCTTTATTTTTTGGCATTCTTTTTTCTCACAATTTATCTATCTGCACAAATCGAAATTAATTATATTCCACTAACCATTTCTTCCACAACACAACATCAAAAATAATAACAATCTTATCATGGAAAAGAATGGGAAAAGATACTTCTAATATATGAAAGATAGATACTGATCGAAATGAAATAATAAATAGAAAATATTAAAATTACTTATCATATTCTCATTTTCCGGTTTTCTTCGGAAAAACTTACAATTCAAATTTTATTAATAGCTTCAATTAACACAGACGTTTCTTCTACTTAATTCTTCTAAACTTGAAATTTCCCAATTTCGAAAATCGACATTAACTGCTTTTTTATTAAATGAAAATTGGGAAAAAATTAATAATAATCAGTTTTTTTCAATATTTTATTTTATTGTTTATTAATTTATTCTGATCGAATTCTCGTCGAATAAATCATAAAGAAAAAACTTATTAAAAAAATCAATTTATTTTCGAAATAACGAAAAAATTGATGATGATAGTTGAACTTAAGCTTTAGAAAGGTTTTAATCGAAATTACAATATGGAGTTTAAACTTTAAACGTATTAATTAAAAGTTTTATTCTTAAATTCTATATATAATAATAGCATCTTATTTGAAATAGCGATATCGTATTAGTAAAATTTATATAACAGAAGATTAATAGTAGAAAAAAATGGTCAAACATTTAATTCGATATATAATTGCAATTTTAGTTTTCATTATAAGAATTACACTTGTAAATTCTTTCTAGTGGTAGTTTTGACATGCAGATTTTATCAAGTAACATGCAGGCTAAAATTTAGAAACCTTAGTTTTTAGAAGGTGAAAATTGCATGTAAGTTGTAAGAATTTAAATTTTCGCTATCTCGTCATACATAAAATTCAAGTTTATTGCAGAATAAAAATATTTCTCATTTTATTCAATCAAGGAATACGATAAATGTTCATTATGAACGTATTGAAATACAAAACTTTTAGAAAGACGCATCAGAACCTTTTCATGTCTTTCATTTTTGTGGATGATTATTAAAATTTTTTAATATAAAACAAATTGTATTAAATATCGATATTATGTTAATTTTTGAAAACACCATAAAAATGATTTTATGTATTATTTTAATGGATATTTTATTTTGATAATTATCTAGAATTTTATGTATATTTCTCTATTAAAAGTCCTTAGAAGAAGTTTCTCTATTAGAACGATGATCGATCCGAGTACAACCAGTAATTATGAAAATTTCTCAATTAAAACTTTATTTTTGGATTGGAATATTGATCTAAATAAAAAATGTATTCAAGCGTCAGCTTATTACGATTTCAGTCGAAGGACAGCTGAGTCGAATAATCAGCAAATTGTGATGGATATGGAGAATCAGAAGATCCATCGTATCTCCAATTTGGTGAATGGTCGAGACTTAGAATATAAAGTGACATCCATTACTCCTGATTTTATGGGAAATAGTTTATCGATTCAATTAGATGAAGATAATAAACCAATAAATATTCGAATCGATTATGAAATTCATGATGATTCATCAGCCATCAATTGGATGACAAGTGAACAAACATCATTCAAAAAATCTCCGTTTATGTACACGCAATGTCAAGCGATCCATGCCAGATCAATTGTTCCTTGTATGGATAGTCCGGGATCGAAGATTGAAAAGATTTTCGGTCGAATGAGTTGTCCTGATGAAAATATAAAGATTTTGATGGCAGCAATTGAAGAAGATGAAAATTTGATGAAATCAATTATCGGTTTATTTCCGTCCAATTCCATCGAGAATACGATTCATAAAAATATGAAAAATATCTCTTATTTTCAATTACCACAACCAACTCCATCATATTTATTAGCGGCAGTTGCTGGTGAAATGAAATCGATAGAAATTAGTTATCGATCGAAAGTTTGGGCAGAACCGGATCTGGTGGAGAAATATGCTAAGGAATTGACAGTTCTCCCAAATTATTTAGATACAGCTGAGAGTTTATTAATTAAATATCCATGGGGACGATATGATGTGGTAGTATTACCACCATCATTTCCATATGGTGGTATGGAGAATCCATGTCTTTCATTTCTTACTCCCACCATATTCGCTGAAGACAAATCATTAATGTCAGTCGTTGCTCATGAAATTGCTCATTCATGGTCCGGTAATTATATGACGAATATTAATTGGGAACATTTCTGGTTGAATGAAGGTGTTACGAGATATATCGAGAATATTGTGGTATCTAAAGTGTTTTGTGAAAATTATCCGAATCATAATTTCCAACAAGTTCGTGATTTCTTGACATATGATGGATATCACATTCTCGATCTATTTATCAAAAGAACGGTGGATAGTGAATCGGATGAGAAGTTGAAAAAGGAGAAAAGTTTATTGACGAAATTGAAAATCGATGTGAAAAATATCGATCCGGATGATACCGTCTCGCCAGTTCCCTACGAAAAAGGTCAATTATTCCTCCGATTGTTAGAACAAGAATTATTTGAAAATAATTATAAATTGTTCTTGGAGTTTTTAAAAGGATCATTTCTGAAAGCAGATTATCATGATCGTTATATGTTTTCTGAGAAATTCGTGAATGCTTTATTACATCACTTTCCAGAAACTGATCAGAAAAAGAAGAAACAGATCGAAGAATTATGTGAAATTATTGAAAGAGAAGGTCATTTTAAAATTGATCTATTAAAATTAAATTTAGTATTGGAAGCACAATGTCAAACATTGTTGACGGATTTGATGAATTGTGAAAGTGAGAAAGAAATCGATTCATTCACATCTCAATTCAAATCATTGATGACTTCACAGAAAATTTTGTTGACTCATTTATTAGTGAAAGCTGGAAGTAAGTTTGGTCAAATGAAATATTTAAGAATGAATAAATCGTTCGATTTAGAGTCAAATCGAAATTCAGAAATCCGTTTTAATTGGATTATTGTCGGATTGAATAATGATGTGAGTGTGGCAATGGATATGGGGGAGGAGATGGTTCGTCAACAAGGGAGAATGAAATATTCACTTTCTCTATTTCGAGCAATGGCTCAATTTGATGAAGGAAAAGGAAGAAATCGAGCAATGAAAATTTTAAAGGATATCGAAAAATGTTTACATCCAATCGCTTTGAAGAAGATCCATGAAATACTTGGATAACTATCAATTCTCATTAAATTATTTAAATTCATTAAATTGAATTCGTTAAAAGTCTGATATTCTTCCAGAATTATTTACGTGCAATTTTTATCATAAAATTTAATTTTGAACTGTTAACAATCTCCAGTTTAAAAAATGTCAATTACTAATTATAAAATTTTTCCCTTTTCTCTTATTGGTTCTTTCGAATTTCAGTTAGTTTTAATATAATTTAATATTTAATAATATTTCAGTGATATTGATTTACCGTCTTGTGGGTGCAAAATGAGACACTTCGTACTAAGCTTCTTTTTATTAGCCCTGAATAATTTTAATAAGATGTCAATTTATTTTATAATAGTTTTATAGGTTCAATAAAATATGTACTTTCATAATATGAATTCATTTTTATCGGATTTTAAATAAGAAAAAAGTTGCATCCATTTTAAAATATTTTTGATTATGATGTTGATCGATGTTTTAAACCTATAAAACTATTTTAAAAGAAATTTACATATTAGGAAAATTATTTAGGACTAATAAAAAGAAGCTTGGTACGAAGTGTCTCACTTTGCCCCACAAGACGGTAATTAGATAAATTTGTTATCATGGTGAAAGAATTTTATTGAAAAAGAGCTGCAGTAGAAAATATTGAAATGTAAAAAAAAAACTAAACTGAATTTCAGGAAACAAGAATGAAGTTAATGAAAGACTTTGTCAATATTCTCTTCGATCACATTCAAGAGATGATTGACTTCTTCGTTGGCTGGATGATCGAAATCACTGTCCGTATCACAATGAAAAATTTTGTCATTTGTTAACGTGGACAATCTAGAGAATTTAGTGGACGGAGTCTTTTTCGTTGAATGTTCGGGCGAGATTTCTGAAATTTTCGTTACATCAGATTCGTCGTCGCTGCGATGTTGATATCGAAGATTGAATCGTTCTGGTAATGTGAACATTTGTCGTTGGAGTTGACAAGCGTTTGGTGAGTATCCATTATGGAAATAGGAATAATATGGGAATTTACTTTTCTGATATGGTAACAATTGAGTTAAGATGTCATGAAATGTTGGACGTTCAATTCCCTTGAATTTAAGACAATTCTTTATCAGATTATTTATGATGGATGGCGAATTATCAGGTGATGGTAATGTACCTTTACATTTGATGAATGTTATAACTTGAATGTTGTCGTTGAAGAAATCATATGGCACTCGTCCTAACGTGAATATTTCCCAGAGAACAATTCCATAACTCCAAACATCAGCCGGATAAGAAGCACGTCCATCCAACGCTTCTGGTGACATCCATCGAATTGGAATTTCCGATTTTTTTGATGACCATGAATAATAGTCGCGACTATAAAGATCTTTAGCTAGACCGAAATCTCCAATTTTTGCTATTAAATTCTCATTAACTAAAATGTTTCTAGTGGCGAGATCTCGATGAATGAATCGTTTAGAATGAAGGAATAACATTCCATCGGCAATCTCACCACAGAATTGTTTGAGAAGAACTTGAAGATTCTCCGTTTCAATTGTGAATGATTTGATGAGAGTATTCAAATCACCTAACGACATAAATTCCATTACGATGGCTGTTGGTGATGGAAGAATTTGATTATTATGAAATTGAATATGATCCGATTCCTCTTCATTATTCTCGTCATTCATTCGAGTAATTCCATAAAATGAGATGATATGAGAAGACATTAATTGTCTCATTTGAATCGCTTCTACCAAAATTTTCTTATAAGATAATTCATCAATTTTATTGGATAGACATTTAATAGCGACTTTATTCCATTGACATCCATTTGGATCGGATTTGAATTTTTCCAAAAAATCTTTTCTATTCGTTGCTAATTTATCATTCCTATAGAATGATGGAGATGGAATGATACCGAGATAAACGTTACTAAAATATCCAACACCTACCGTCACATTTGTTCGATAAATGACTTGTTGTGGAATGAGACAATTCTTCACGAAATCACAATGTTCACTTGAAACATAAAATTGGAGATTAGTTTGTGGAATCCATTTTGATTTCATTTTTCTTCTCCTTCGAATAATCATCAAGGAAGAGAAGAGGACGATAAAGAAAAGGAAGAGAATGAGAAGTGAAATAATCATCTTTCTCATCATTGTCGATTGGATTGATGGTATTTCTACATAAATCATTTTTGACCAATATTCTTTCTCATTCAACGACCGTCCACTCACACTTATTCCATATAATGATGAACTGAGAATATTCGTTAAATTGATGGAAATTGAACTACTATTCTGATGATTGATACAATAATACTGCCAATGATATTCGTCATCATTTTTACTAATTCTTCGATAACGGATTTGATAAAAGAAGATCATTCCGTTCGGTTTTTCCGGTTGTTCGAATGTCAATTCGATGAGATTTCGATTTTTCACAAAAATTCTCTTTCCACTCAATTTGTCGATTTGATCGACATTCTCTTTCGATTTCGTCATCATTTTCATTACTGAAATCTCGTTACACGATTCCTCTAACGGTCGGAAATATTTGGTACGTTCAGAAAAATATTGAGGAACGGAAATGGATGATTTATTTAAATTTAAATATTCTTCCATTAAATAATCATTGATGGTATTAATGAAATGATTGGATTGTTGGAAGCAAACACTTAACTTAATAAGAATTGGATGTTCATATGACAAATTGGTAAGATTGCGAGATAATCGATCGATATTTTCATTTTTAATGATTTGGAACTGATTACTTTTTAGTTTCATTAATGAATAAATTATTTCATTTCCATTCGATAAACTTTTTCGAACGCGTAATGTCTCGTCATCGTCGTCGTCGTCGTCGGAGAAAAATTGATTCCAATCGAATTTGTTATAATCATCAATTCGTGTCTCGTTCACTTCAACGAATTCTTTCCAATAATCATTTTTTTTGGAATTTCGACCAAATGCCTCATTTCCTGCATGTTCGATAATCGACCTCCTAAGATTAATGGAAGAGAACGATCGTTCATTCTTCTTCGATGTTTTTATACATGTATCTGACAATGGAAATTTTTCTTCTTTCGTCGAATAATTTGAGGAGACGTCGAGAATTTGATTCAAATTTAATTTTGATTTACAGAAATTATGAGAATTATCAATATCGATCGGAATTGATTGCCATTGGATGAGATAGAAATGTGTAGGGATGGAATACAAGAACAAATTCTTCCAATTTATCGATATGGTTTGATGGTCGAGACTTGTCGCTTCAACGGGAATCGTCGAATAAATAGTGGGATGATGTGAATGAATGGAAAATTTGTTTGTTTCACTAACGAATGATTCGGTCGTTAAATTGTACATGATTGATCGTAAATAATATCGATAGATTTTGTTCGTTTGAAAATGTTGTTCATTGAGAATAAACTGATAATATTCGTCATCACCATAATCATCAATTAGATAGAGAACGTTCCATTCGTTCTCATCTAAGTTATCATCCACTTTACAATAATGGAATTGATAAGCGAGAATTGAATGAATTGAATAATTCCCTGATAATTTTTTCCATCGAATTAAAATTTTACGATAAAAATCCGTTTTTGATGATTCACTGAGAATTGATGATGGAATAACTTCTTTATATTTCTCATAAATTTCATTCAACTCCTCCAATTTATCATGTAGTTCATTCTCGTTCGAATATCGATGAGAGAATTGTTTGTCGAATAATTGAGTGAGGGAAATGTTGAGATTGATCTGATGACATATCGCTTCATCTCCATTCATAAGATATTTATTCCGATCGAACTTTTTATTTGTGGAATTGAAAAATCGTTCGATTTCGTCCATACATAACAATCGATTATAACCGATGAAAATTTCACCATTGATTTTTAATCGATTGTTCGATTTCCGTTCGAGTGATTTCAATTTCAAATTTGAATAAAGATAAAATGAGAATGTTTCCATCGTTTCAATTCCTTCGATTCGTTGAAGATTTGGTAGGAAGTCGATTGAATTAATATTTGAATTTTCGATGTAAATAAAATTTTTCACAATTCTCACATTTCTCAAATTCCTTCTCAATTCTTCCATCAAATTCGTTTCATCGATAGATTTCAATCGAATATGAATCTCACTCACTATTTCACAATCCTTCAATAATTCTAATTCTTGCATCGTCGTTATGATGGGTGAATGATTACTCTTACTACAATCATTGAGACAATCATCTTCGGAACATTTCCGACAAAATGTGTCGTCATTCATCGAATGATAATTCAACGGACATTTATCGACACATCGATCTTCGAATATTTTCATTTGAGTCGAATTGAGTTCAAAAGCGAATTCATAATCTTTCGATAAATTTCCGCATAATTCTTTCTCGATACAAATTCCATTTAAATTCAATTTATTCGTTGGACATTTGTCGACACATCCGATTTCTTCATCGAAAACCTGAAAATAGAATAAGAATTAGAAAAAAAAAAGAAGTTAAAAGAAACATTTTCACATTCTACACAATTCAAAGGAGAATCTTTCTCATAACAACCATATCGACATTGAGAATGACATAAACATTCACCACTCTTAATCAAACAATTGTCCTTCTCATAATCTTTTCTCGTACAGGAATTGATGTTACAAATGGATTGACATTCATTCTCATTCCAACATAATAATTTTTCATTTTTCAAATGAAATTTCTCTTTCGTCGATTCTCGTCTTTCCAAACAAAAATTCGTTGAACATTTCTGGAAACAAGTCGTACCATGTCCGTTAAATTGGAAATGTGATCGATAATTTTCGTCAATTATCATTTCCCAATCGATTTGATTAGAGAGACATAAATTATTGTTGTGTAAGATCACAACATTTCCACGTTCAATTCTAATTAACGACGAGAGTGTCAACGATCTTAAATCCTCACAATCGATAATCAATAAAGATGCTTCTTTGATTAATGACTCGCCGCGAATTACTCGGAGTTTGGGGAAGACGTCGCGTAAATTCTCAATATTTCTCGCCCGATAAACAAAAATATATCCAGTGACAATTTGAAGATTTGTGAAAGATAATTTAGTCGTGGCTTTCGACGATTGACTATGGAAAAAGATGAAAACATCTCCGTAAATTATCTTGCACTTTGAATAAAGTTCCATCTTCTCCTTTGACACATGATGTCGACTGCGAAACGAAGAGCAGAGTCGAATGTCCGACGTCAGGGCATTGGAAGCTGCAGGAAAAATGAAGAAAATTAAAAAGAATAAACTCATTTGAAAAGCTCAACTTTAAATCGACACTTTCGTCCTTCAAAATACAATTTTTGTTATCTGATTGTACACAATTCAACTATATATGCGCTCACTTTCAATATTTCATAAATTCTTCCATAACTAAATTTAGTTGAAGATTTCGTTAAAATATTTCAAATATAGGAAATAGAAAACATTTATTCTGGAACACATTTAATAATTTGAGTCCGATATGTATGTGATGTCCTTATTACTAATAATGTTCATTACTTCTCAAGCACTTCATCAACTTCAGTCAATTGAAAGTTTCAAGGAAATAAAATGAAAATTACATACCTCTTTTTTTACTAACAAAGTAAGTAAAATAAGTAGTAAATTAAGTGTTATGGTATATTGTTTGATGGAAGCTTGGATAAGACTAATATTTAATGAACATTCTTTTAGAATGATAATTCTTAATAATCATTAATAATTCATTGAAAAAAAAGAAGTTACCATTCTTTAAAATTTTTTTTAAATTATAATTTTTAAATAAAATTTTTCAGTTCAATTCGAGACTCTATCTTGGAGGAATTTGTACACCATCAAATGACATTCATCATACTTTATCATCGGTATTCAATAACAAGTTCTTTAATTGTTGTTATTGTGGGTATTAATTTGGTTAAGTTCAAAATTCAATTCATTTTATTCTCCACGTTCTGTTAGTAATGGAAAAGTGTGGAGAATGTTAAATTGTTTTGATAAGTTCTTATGATCAGGTTTTTCAAGCAGGTACCTGATCAAGAGAATTTTGTTAGAATAATATTCAAACAAATCAGATATATGAAATTATTTTTACATTGTTTCTATTTAGAACGACATTAATTTGAAGAATGAATGACAAGTAGAGAATATTGGGAAAGTGAGATATGTGGCCCGGAGAGTTACCCAAAATCGTTATAGAATCAAAAGAAAAGTGGCAGATTAAGGAACACGAACTCGACATTCTCTGGTCTAATTGATGGATTCTATCTAATAAAAGACTATTGCAACTTTATAATAAATGATTTATCGAAACAATTTTTTTCTCGTCATTTTATGAATGAATAATAATAATAATTGTATTGGGAACATGACACAACGTATCGGAAGTGATAGAAGTAAAAAAGAATTTTCCTCCTAACTTTATTCTTTCGATTAATTGATATTTGCACATCATTTTACTAACAAATAACGTGCAGCAATCGTTCATTCGATATTTAATGCATATTTATCCATTTCAAAGAGAGATTGTCATTATCATCTTATTAGTTGCTATAGTTTCTCTGCCTACCTACTCAATCCACATTCAATCAGAATTCTCTTTAAAAAGTATTAATTGCAACAGACTTCAATTATAAATGATCGTTCAAACATATAGATATCAACTAACGAGAACGAACTAATCTAACGACGAAATTGTGCAGTTTCGGTGCAGAATATGAATGTGTTAAAGGAAGAATTCGCATTAATTTAATTCTATTTCTCCTCATTCGATTCTTCCAATTTGGCACGATCGTTCTTGTCAATTAACCATATTATCATTTATTAACGTTGTCGTTGGAATGGAAATTTGGAAGTGAGCGGCAAATGTGAATATTTTCTTTGAGAGAAAGAAAACTTTGATCTTTAATGAGTTGTACTTGGTAAATAACAGGAATTTTCATCAATTACATTTCTTCATCGTCCGACTACTGTCGTTTTGCTTCTTGAAAAGAAATGTTATCATTCATCGAATCGTTATTAGTAACAAGGCAGCTAACTAATTATTATCCCTAATTATTTGTCTATCTCCATTTCAAGTCGAAATAGTAATGAGCCGAATGAATAGAAATGATCTGTCAAAGAGACTTGTTCCAATGTTCCGATTGAATAAATGTTGAATTGTGGATTTAACTTCCTTAATCTACATATATACAATTGATTAGATTAATTGGCAATTGAAACGAGAAAGTGATGATGATAATTGTTATCCATTACAAAGTTTTTAAGAAAATTTTTAAACGAATAGTCAAATTGAATAGTCACGAATAATGGATAATCTATGAACAATACCTTATCAGTTAATAAAAAAGAATCTCATTCTTCTCTTGTAATCGAATACATCATCATCATCTTCTTCATCGATATCGTAGGGAGAAGCGAGAAAGTTGAACGAAAATGGATAGTTAGATGAGTCTCATGAAAGTAACTTAATCTCTTTTATAATTCATATTTCTTCACGTTCCTCCAATTAATCGATGCTCAATTCACAAATGTCCATTCTCTTTTCTTCCAATTCCATTTATCATCACTTTCACTTAACGTCCACGAGAAGTGAATCAATTTTATTTATTTACGGATTAATGTTCCACAATTATAATTTGCAATTAGTATACCAATATGTGTCGTGGAAATAGCTAGAAATCTCGATGATCCCTCAACGAAATTTCACCGTTTCACTTCTCAATCAACTAATTACCAGATATTGTGATGGTAGATGTATTTCTCTCTCGAATTCTTTCGTTCAGATAAAATTAATTTCAATTATTTTCCCATTCCTATCGATCGATAAAAGAACGGTTGTGGTGAACGAGACTCAGACGACGGAATTAGTAGATTAGAGAGAATTGAAGAGTTGTCTTTTATTTTCAATCAACCATCAATTGGAGACATTCCATTGAAATGATAATAGTATCATCATTATTGCTGATGATGGTTGTAATTGTTATTTGTTTTAACCGAAGTGATTTCGTAGAAATTGATAGGAATTAATGGAAAATGACAAATACGATTTCTCGCAAATTTCGTTAATGTCAAATCGTTTAAGAATCTGATTGGTTTATGATTGCGGTGAAGAAGAAATCCAATCTACGTACGATATATCCATCAATTCCAATTACCTTTTTCCGGTCATTTAAGTCGATGGAATCTCACTCATAGATTCGTTCATGAAGAAAATTTTATTGGAAATAAGTAAATTGGTTACATAACGTCTTTCACACATGAAAATATGAGACGAGTGCCAACTCATAAAATTTACTGAAACGATTAATCTTGATTGCTTTCAATTTTGTCATAAAAAATTCTTTAATTAACTTTCCAATCTACAGAACAGATTTCATTTTCTTCTCTTCCAATTTAACTTCTCATTCAATTTGACTGTTACATTTCCTTTTCTTTTTTTTCGCGAAAAAACAATCCATCGTTATTGGAACGAGAATGGCTGGTTTTCTTATCGATTCTTTGATTGTTGATGAGAAAAATAGCGAGAATATCGACGTGAGAAAATGTGAACAGAATCGATGTTCTTATACGTCATCTAAAAATGAGAATTTACTTCGTCATCAATTATCAACAAACACCATCAAACAAGAAAGATTGAAACGTTCCTCAACTTTAGCGTTATCGAATTATGGAGAAACAAAGAAACCGAAATATTTCAATGAAATAATCCATTCCAATCAATTTGAATTAGAGAATAAAAATTCGAAAAATCTCCGTCATCATTCGTCGGAAGGATCGACGGATATCTCAAATCAAATTTTCGGACAAGTTCTTCAACAAGCAGCTAACTCAATATACAAAAATAATAATGATACTTTAAGATCATCATTACCATCATTACCATTACCATCATCATCATCGTCAACTTCAATCACAACCACATTAGGGCAATCAAATGAGTTTTATAATTTGATTAACAATTCAACAAAAACATTCTCGTCCGAAGCTGCCACTCGATTATTGACAACAGCAATGTTATGTCAAGCTTCTATCGCAGCGGTTGCAATTTCTTATCGAAAACCTAAAAGAATTCGAACCGCTTTCTCTCCTAGTCAATTGATCGATTTAGAGAAAGCTTTCGAGGAAAACCATTATGTTGTCGGTCAAGAACGAAAACTATTAGCGCAAGAATTAAATTTAAGTGAAACACAAGTTTATTTTAATTTTATCCAAATATTTTTTTATTTTATTCTTCCTAGGTTAAAGTTTGGTTTCAAAATCGGCGAACTAAAGAAAAACGATTAAGTGGAACAGATGATGAAGAAAATACTGATGCTAGTGGGAACTCTCAAATCGAGAGGAATGAATGATGTGACAAAAACGGTATAGTGTAACAAAACAATCTACGAAAATGACATTTTTGTATAATATTTTTAATAATAATAATATAATAAAAATTTGATATTTCGGTACAAGAAATAATTTTTTTCAAATTTTGTTATTCTTTAAAAGTAAAACCTTATTCAAAACTATATAACATTTTCTATACCATTTCTATAATTAAATATGATTTGGATACATTATACAAATAAAATGAAGTAAAATCTTGAAATAGTATTCATTCCAATTTGTCATTTGTCGACTTCCTCAATAGTACCGTTATTTGGAAGTATTCGAAATGAGAAATAAAAAATTAATTATATTAACCAATATATTTGTATGAGAATTTTACATCGTTGAATCAAAACCTGTCTGTTGCAGGTTACTTTACATCACGATCTGAAAATCGAAGAAGAAGGAACATCTATAATTTTGATGCTATTCGTCATCTCAAGGAAAAAGTGAGGATATCGAATAGGAAACACCGACAATCGAATACATCCGAAAATTATAATGAACTTGCGAAAGAGAGGAAAGTATTTAGACGAGCAGTTCGATCACTGATTAGAGAAAATCTCTCTACGATCTTTAACTCCTTTATTATGAATTATGACTGTAAACGTTTCTGGTTAAATCTTCGACCAAATAATCCACAAATCAATGACATCAAACACATAATCAATCCACAACGATTAAAAATCAATGGGCACATTGGAAACGAATATGCAATTAATAAAGGCGTATGTCAAGGTTCCATCCTCGCCCCTTGGATCTTTGGGAAAATACTTGATGATGTAATAATTCCGTGTAACAACCGATTCTCGTTTAGATTGGAAAACTATAATTATCCCGCAGTTCTTGCATATGCTGATGATATAGTCATCCTCGCAGTCTTATCAAAAAATCTGAAAACGGTTTATGATGTAATGGTGAGAAGAATGAGCCAGTGCGGAAGCCAGTGGTTGTGGTGGTGGTGGTGGTGGAAAGGAAAGTAGTAGGTATTGTAGGTAGAACATTGTAGTGAAGAAGACGTGAGAGTAAAAATAACGTTCGATGACAATAAATTCTTATCAGATATGGAAAGAGAGTGTAGTAAGAAAGGAGTGAGGGAAGGTGAGAAGATCTCATACAATGTACCCAATCCGGGAAATTATT
>JALJEE010002047.1:0-80911 GCA_023231475.1 Seison nebaliae | reverse complement strand
CTGTTTACACCGATTTGCACTTTGTATCAAGCACAAAGAAGTTAAGTTAATCACAGATAACGTTTGGAAGTTAATCAAACAGTTATCTAATAGGAGCAGTTTGATTAATAGACAATATGAATTATATAGAAAAAGTTGCGGATTGAAGGTCGGAATTAAGAAATTTACTGCCGTCAGATGGTTGTCAGCATTTGAAATGTTGGAACGATTTTTCGAGCAACATGATTGCGTAATAAAATTCTTCGATCAAAAACAATTAATTCCCAAAGAAGAAATAAATTATCTCTCTTCATTTCAGTGGAAAATCGGCACTTCTTTCATTCTGGACATTTTAGAACAGACTTATCGATTTAACAAGAGTTTGCAAGGAAGTCATCCATTGTTTATCATTTTCAATCAAATTAAAAAATTTAGATCGATATTCGATCGAATGTGTGCAGACTTGGAAAATACGTTATATAATTTTTTCCCCAGAGTTTCTAAACTAATATCGAATAAAGAAAACCTTTGGGATGAGAATATTTTCAATGAATGGGAAGAAAATGCTAGTGAAATTATTAATTCAATTAGAAGAAATATATCTGATCGTTTTGAGGAATTAGTAACAAAAGAATTTGAAATAAGTTTTATTTCTCAACCATTTCAAATATATTCCAATTCTGATATAAATCCCTCGTTATTGAACGAAATTATTTCCTTTCAATCGGATAATTTATTCAAAGAACAATATAATCACATGGTTACAACCGACGGACTGAAAAACATTCAAAATTTCTGGGCGAAAATATCGCCAATGGATTATCCAGAAATCGTTTCATTCGTGCAAAAACATTTTTGTAAATTTGGGACTACATATTCGTGTGAAGCTGCATTTTCCTCTTTGCGATACTTGAAAAACCGTTACCGATCCCAATTAAAAGACGAAAATTTAAGTCATTTGTTAAGATTGAAAGTAAACCAGAACTATGAATTCGAAGATGAAGATGACGATAACGTTTATTATCAAGAAGATGTTATTCCTTATTTTGTATAATTAAAAGAATTTTTCTTTTACAGATACTTTTTATAAATTTACTTTTCAATTATTTCTATTTCAATATTTCAAATCTCAAATAAATTATAAATAAATAAATAGTTATTTTTCAACATTTTTATGTAGTATACATGTAGTGCGTATACATTATTGTATGTATACTATACATGAATAATAATTCTGTATAATGAGGAAAAAATCTTTCCTCCTCAAGAATTTACACCCCCGGTATAGATGATGGTGCTACTTTTTGAAATATCAAACGGACGACTAAAGAATGTTGGAATAGCAGAAGTATGCATAAATATGGGATCAGACGTATATTCCCATAAATTAAAAGTAGTAAAAAAAGACGATAGAATCCATTCCTAGGATGACATGACGTATTGAATCTTGTTGGAAATAGTGACCGATAAACTAGAATCATGTGAAATGGAATATAATAATGCAGAATCGAAAGTCTTAATAATTAATTAATAATAATAAATTTTATAATTACATAATCATGAGTGAATAACTGTCCCCTTGAGGATTTTTATGTACGCTTATTATTTTTCCAGTTCAATTTTTATTATGTTTTGAGGTTGAGAACTGTCCTTTTTTTCTCAAAAGGTTGAGAACTGTCGGAAATTGAGGAAAAGGGGTTGAGAACTGTCCGAAAAGTAATAAGAAGGTTGAAAACTGTCCGAAAAATAAAGAAAAAGTTGAGAACTGTCCGGAAAGAACGAAAGAAGGGTTGATAACTGTCCTATTTTTGGGTTGAGAACTGTCCTCTATAAAATTTTTATATAGGGTTACCATCTGTCCGGTTACCGTGAAAGATACTCCGTCTTACTCTCGATCCGGTTTGATAAAACAGACTATTTGTAGACTGTTCTTTTCTAATTATTATCCTTATACACATAAAAAATCCAAATGAAAAATCCTTATGGCCATCCCTGATTTAGATATTAGAATATTAAACATTCTCGGTAAAGTGATTGAAATTTTAGTTTCGAATGATCTATAAGAAGATTGTGATAATAATTTATTTGAAGGAAAAGAATAGTAGTGACATACAATCAGATAAATAAATAAATTTAAACAAAACAACTATAATTATTCTTTAAAGTAAAATTAACGAATGCTACTTTTATGTACAAAATGTTAATAAAATTTTCAACAGTTAGATAATTGTCATTTGTTTATAAGTGAATCGAATAGGAATTGAAACGAATATTTTAAAACTGAATTGAATATTATGTGAGATGATCGAAATTCCAAACGATCCAATCAACTTCAATTAAATTTATTAGTATTTCGACACTTGTTCCTCTCATTATTTCTCTTCACCACCAATTCTATTTCACCAAATGTGGAATTAATAATACTATCGACATATATCTCGCTTTTGTTCCGTAATGGAATGCCGTTTAGTTCAACAATTTCATCTCCTGAAAATTTACAAAATATTATTTCATACAAATTCAAAATTAAACCTGGTGCTAATTCTGCCATTGGCCCTGATCGCCAAGCTTTTTCATCAGGTAAATGAACTATGTAAGTGGCACTGCGATAACCATCAGGTGCGTGTGCGCGGTCAACTTTGACACGTATTCCACATAAAGGACTACCTGAAAATGAGAATTTCATAATAAAATGGTCTTCAAATAAATTTCACAAACTCATATGACGGGCGTCCCGATGTAATAATATTCTTTGTAGTTCATCATTATTCATGACGGAATATGTTGATGATACTGATGGTTGGATAGTAATATTAGATTCAGTCGTATCAAACGAATGTTGATGTCGATTGTGAACTTTTTCATTTGGAACATGCCAACTAGTCGGTCGATTCGATGCATTATCATTATTATTAGAATTGTATTGTTTTGAATGACGAGTTGGCTGTTGTTGTTGATGTTGTCGAGAGTTATGTTGATGATAATGCTGAGAATTATAAGTATGTGTTTGTTTTTGTTGTTGATGTTCTGATGGATGATGATGTTGATGGTAAGAACTTTTTGGAATTTGATTATGATGAATATGGGAAGAATTTGGTCTTCCAATGGATTTCGTGTTCAATGATGGTGAAATTGTATGGGAACATTTTTTCGGATGCGATTTTCTACTATTCTCTTTTTCTCTTAAAAGTGGAATCATCGTCCTGTTTGGAGAGATAACTCTCACCTGACGGTTCCTTTTCGTTGACGAAGTGGAGTTGAATGGAAACGCTGATGGTACTGCTTTAGTCGAGTGACAGTTATCTGATGATAATTGATGGGATCGATCGGTGATAACGTCGTAATTGGATGGGTTCCCGATTTTGGACGTTGGATGTTGGCATTGGTGGTGCTGATAGTCGTCTGCGTTTGGAAATGAATTGACTTCATTCGATTTTTTATTCGATTTCTTTTTCGAGTGCGTTTTTCTACTCGAACCTTCTGATGATGGAAGCCGAGCATCACGATAAGTATGAGAATTAAGAAAGTTGTTGCAATTAATTTTTTGATTGACGGTATTCTGATGGTATCGGTTGCATCCGACGTTTTCCTCTTCCGACGAATGTATCGACGTCGTTTTCGTATTTTCATTTTCTTCTTGTAACATCGATTGTCCGTTGTTGAGAAGGAATTGCTGATAGTGTTTGGACGTTGGCGAACATGGTGATGAATCACCGATCGTTTGATCGGCGTTGAATGTTGTCGTAATGGACTGATCATTTTTTTCGGATTCTTTTGCCTCACTATTAGATGCAATGGATCGACTAATAAAAATATCAAATAACATTTCATTATTATTCCTTTCATTTTGATGACCGGACACATTATTCATATTATGACGACATTGCTCCGATTTCGTTTGATGGTTTTTATGATTATTATATTTTCTCGGATATGATTTAGTATATGTTGCTGTTGTTGTTATTATTGTGGTGGTGGTGGTAGGTATAAATTGATCGAAATGATTCCGGTAATAATAAGCGTCATTTAACTGTTTTGATTCATTATCATGACGACGACGATATAATCGTTTATTATGATTCTTTAAGATTGTAGCAGCAACAACTGCAGCGTCTGTCGTAGTAATAGTATTTGTTGTTGTTTTTGCTGATGGTGATGATGACGGTTTGATTGATGCTGCTGGTGGTGGTATGAATGATGCAGCTGATGATGATGAAGAATATAATGATGAAGATGATGAATGATTATTTATCTTCTCAACATTCTGTTTCCGATACAAATAATCATGACTGAGTAATGTCATTGGCATTAGATTATTAGCGAAGTGATTATTGGAATGAACTTGATAGTTCTTCCTGTTGAATGATGCATAATTTCTTGTTTCCATCATTTCTTGTTTCTCTTCCACACTATTATTCAATACATCACTCGAATAAGGTGTCGACAGAAGTGATGACGATAAAGAAGAAGATGATAAAGAAGATGATGATGAATATGATGATGAATATGATGATGAAGAACTTGAAGATGATAAAGATGAAGAAGATATTGAATAAGAGTATGATAAGGATGTAGTAGTTGGAGTTGATCCGTAGAATGAATTGAATGATGATGTTCCTGAAGATACAATGGATGGTGATGGTGAAGTGGATAAGGAGGAGTAAAAGCAAGGATTAATTACTGAAGTTGTTATTACACCAACTCTTCCTTCATTCATTCCATCTCTTCTAATTGAAGGATTGTAAAGAAATAAATTGTTGTTGTTGTTGTTGTTGTTGTTGTTATTCATGTGATTCTCTTTCAATAATAATAACGATGCTGAAGCTGATGATGGTGATGATGATGAAAGTGAAGAATTGGAGAATTGTGATGAATCATTAATATCATTTAATGGGAGAAGATTGATGATTTCAGATCCGTTAACTTTCATTAAATTTCTTCTCAAACTATTCTCATTCATTTGATTCATTATTGGAATAAATTCTGGTACACCGGTTCGTCGACCATCGCCGTTCTCGAGAGGAAATTGTTCATTCAAATTTCCATTATAATCATTCAATAGAACAATATTACTATTCTGATTAATTGCCTCTTCATTAATATGCAACAAATTCGGATTTCGATTTAAACTCATTCCATTATTCTCATTATTAACAATCCTATCAATAATATCATTCTTTCTCTCATCCATTCCCTCAAACTCTTCATCCAACAATACACCATTCATATGTTTCCGATTTGCCAATAATAATTTTCTCAATAATAATTGTTGTTGTTGATGGTGGTGTTGGTTGGAGGGTAATTGATATATTCCTTTCTTCATTTCTTCATTCTTCAAATTGGTCAATGATAAAAATTTCTTTTTATATTTCATCTTCTCAATCTCATCCATATCATCATCGTCATCATTATCATCATCGTCATCGTCGTTATCATCGTCATCATCTATCTCATTCTCCATCAATTCTTCATCATCTCCATTCTCACTCTCATTAGCAAAGAATTGATTCATTAATGATTTATTCGTATTATTCTTATTATTCTCCTTCTTCTTCATTGTTGTTGTTGTTGGTTTTGTTGTGGGATGAAGGAAATTCTGATATTCGATCGACTCGGATTTCCTATCACATTTTAACATCATATTTCTTTTCATCGGTTGTCGTTGAAGTGATTGAGTTTGATATGTGGGCGATCCAGTCGAATATGGACTTCCCAAGTCATTTAAGATTGATGTCGAAATGAGATTTTTATCAATATTGGACGATATCAAATTATTGGATCCATTCACAATCAATTCGGTTATAGAATTCGTATCTAATTTCTTCCCATTCATCATCGACCTCTGACCAAATCTCAATAAATCCGAAGAATTCCGATCAACATGCGAATGCATTTTCTGCAAATCAAACAACTGTTGTTGTTGATGTTGTTGTTGGCGAGAGGAGAGGAAGAAATCAAGATTAGAACATCGACTTCGATTCATATAGTTACTCATCAGATTCTTGTATCTATGTAGTTGGCCCACCGAACTGGATAATATACAATTCTCTAATGTTGGCAGAGATAAGGAGGAAAGTGTATTCTCATATACATTTCGTCTATTGCCTTTCGAAGCATCATCACTTCCTTCGTCATTCACCGTTAAATTACCTTTTCGTCTTTTCTCTCCAATCGATTCGGTCGTCTTCCAAATGTTCTTCTTTTCTTCTTCCACCACCGACAACGATGAAGAGAGGACGGACGATGACAACGACGAAATTTTACAATTCTTCCGATTATTATCAGGTGATTGAACGTCAAAATCTTCTTTTTCTAAAGAGAATTAAAAAAAAAAAACAAAAATTAATTATCAGGAAGGAGAACATCTTTTCACTTTTTATTATCTTTCAGTATTCGATGATTTTTCATTGAAAGAAATAGAAAATATTATTCAGCTAAGTAACTAATATGTTAATGAGAGATGAAAGAAATGGAAATAAAAGTCGACAAATTATTTGACAATTTGAAAGAAACAATGATGGAAGTTGATTAAGAAAATGAACAACAATATGAAGTTGTTGAAGTAGGAGCATAGTAACTCCCTTAATTTCTTGTTCCCTCTAGATATTTGCACAATTTATATTTCTTTTGACTATAATCACCATAAACAGATGAACATCATCCTCTTCCTTCCCATCCCCCATCAGTTCTCCTTTTTAATTGTCATCATTTATCGGATAGAAAGACGAATTCCTTTTATTCGACATCTCTCTTCTTCCCTTCTCATTTGCTCATTTGTCTCGTCAATGAGAGAAGTTTATTAATTCGCTCAAGAGCAAACTATGCTTTCATGTTACTTCTCCTTATTATTTATTTTTCTCACAGGTCAACAACGAGAATCCTCCATTTCCTTCCTTTCTCTAATATTAATAAATAATCATCATTTTCATCAATATGCATATTCGATTAAATTGTGGAATATAAAAATAAATATTTTCCTCAATATATCTACACAGTAAGTCTTCTATTTTCTTTCTTTTCACTACAAATTCTTCGAACTTGGAACAAGAAAAAATTCGTTTTCAATCAAATTCTCCCTAATAACAACAAACATTTCTCAATATTAAATTTCTGAAAATTTATTACATAGATTAGAGCAGAAATAACTCTTCATAACATATTTCATATTTTGTCATTATTGAATCGTTGAACTTGCCAATTTTCTAATCTTTCTTTCTATGTAAACATACGCAGAAACATAGCATGACGAAACGCGGTAGAAATCACGATTCCTTCTCCACTGATTCCCAACGACTCAAATCATTAAAATTATTTGCATTTGAATAAATATTTAATATGCACCATATCGATCTAATGGCCATTAGATGAGAGAAGCGAGAGAAAGGAAAAAGATCTTCATCGAAAATCAATATGTTGATAAGTTTCACTATTGATCGACAAATATTGCCTCAGCAACTTACAATGAGAGTTAGAAATAACTACATTGTTAGAATGGGATGACGTGGACGTCGATTTCTTTCCAAATACAAAAATCGAATAAATCTTATTATTCCCATGTTGATATCTCATTAAAGTACTAATATTTGTCCGTCAAAATGAATGAATAAAATACTTATCAGAGACGACAATGAGCATCGTTCATTCCTGTTACATAAATTTACGATTGTCATTCCAATAAATTATCCAATTCCTCCCCATAAATTATCTAGATATTTCTCTCGTACATTTCCCACTCGAACTGGGAAGGAAAAGTCGAACTTTCAAAAACGGATGGCAGAAAAATATTTTTTATATCAAATTCTTTCTATTTCCCATCTAATATTCCCGTTAGTTACTCCAGTTTCCTTCTGAAATATCAATCGAATAACTTGTAATATCTCTTTAAATATGATATGTTTTTGGCGAATGCGCATGGAGGAGAAGGAAGTAGAATTCTCATCAAACGAAATCGAGTAGACGAACATTGTATCAATGGGAGGAAAGAAGGAGATATAAATATAAATATAAATATATATATATATATTTATATATCCATTTAATTGGCATTCAATTTCTAATCAGGGGAATGACATAAGAAAAAGAATGACGACGATGATGATGAGGACGACGAGGACGAGGACGACATATAATATTATATCTTTTACATAATTTGCTAGTTCGACTGTTTTTTCTGGAACGAAATCAATGATGATGATATTCTCAAATTTTCTTGAGAAATCATTTCAAGCAGATTATTATGATAATTCTCTTATCTCGACATAAATGAAATTAGAGTTCGATCTCTCTCTCATCAGCTACACATTTCTCTTCTTTTCCTTTCTTTCTTTTTTCGAAGAATTGAATTAGAATCATTTCTTATCTAACAAAAAGGAAATGAATCAATCTCTGCAAGAATTGGCACGATGACAAAAAATTTTTGTTTTCATTTTGGTTGTTGTTGGTGAGAAGGAGAACGTTTTGGAAATGAAGGGAATTGGTTAAAAATGAATTTTATGATTAATCATCATGTCAAAGATGTTAATGACAAAATATAAAAAATGATCGGAAAAGGAATTGGATGTTATTGGAAGAATTAAGAAGAAGGGGGGAAAGTGGATGAGGAAGAATGGTGAAAAAGGAAAATTATTTAATTATGTGAATTGAACCTGCATGACTGTTCTCCTCCACATTGCTATCGCTACTGTCGTATTTTGATAAGTGATAATCATAATTCATTGGATTATTACGTTTTCGCTTACGTCTTCGTTTTAATCTTTTTTTCATCTGTCGTCGTTTTCCACTGCTCCACGACAGACTCGAGTTTAACGTATCGATCATTTTGAACTTGTCATTCCGATTATTCTCTTTACATTTCTTTTGGAAATTGATAATTTTTTGAATAATTCCTTTCTCATCATGGTGTGTGGATGGATTGATAATCGCATTAATAATGTCGTTCGTTTCATTCGTTAATTTATCGGGATTCCGAACGATGTTCTGATAAACATTCTCGACCGAAAATAACTGATCGAGTTCCAAATTCAATTTGGTATTAAGTGAACATTGAACGGAGATCAGATGTTGATTGGAAGAAAGGGAATCCTTGTGGCGGACGGTGTGCATCGACGGCATCTTTTTCAACAAAAGATTGGTCGATTTATTTTTATTCAATAATTCCCGTCCGTATAAAAGTAGTTGAACTGACGAATAATTCGATTTGTTATAATTACAAGAACAATTCAAATGTTTTGGATTAATGAGTGATGGCAACGACGTATCGGTTAATGACATCATCGAAACTGAATGTGGTTTTTTGATTGAACGTTGTTGTTGTTGTTGGTTGGAAGAAGAGATCAAAGATTTATTTTTCGATTGGAACATTTGTGTTAATGAGAGTGATCGATTTACTTGAGATGTCTGTTTGACCATCTGATAATCCATAAGACGGAACGCTCGACTATGTATGGGACATTTGAGGATACGTTGAAGAATGGAACGTTTAAATAATTGTTTGGAATAATTGACGTTCTTCTTCTTGCGCAATAAAGAGATATGTTCTTTGATGGCACCGTGCCATTCGAACAGATTCACGTCCAATTCTGCCTCCCGTAACAATTTGTTGTTTTGTTCCAATTTTGTCAATTTATCTTGACTTAAGAGTTCCTTCATTTTGACGGGTCGACGATGTTCGACATTATGAAGGATTAAGGAAGAGGTAGATGTTTCAATATTATCATCGGAGAAGGGAATGGGACGTACAACACGTCGATTACGATTGAGACTAATGATGGCGCTATGATAA
Organism: Seison nebaliae; assembly: GCA_023231475.1. Taxonomy (NCBI): domain Eukaryota; kingdom Metazoa; phylum Rotifera; class Pararotatoria; order Seisonacea; family Seisonidae; genus Seison; species Seison nebaliae. The sequence continues at coordinate 71,151 of JALJEE010002047.1, read as the reverse complement.
GTGTGGTAGGCGGCATCGTCATTTGAGACGTTGGAGAGATTGATGGATGAAGAATGAGGATTATCGGTAGATGTTGTCAATTGTTTAGCAGCGAATGTCAAACTGTTGTTCATATGCATCTCTCCATAATGGTCGGGTGGCGGGTGTTGAGAATTTTCCTTCTTTAACAATTCTTTTGTTTTCACATAAAGTGACGAGTAGAGTTGCTTCTCCTTCTCCATTATCTGTTTCAATTTAGCTAATTTCGATGTTTCCCACGAGAGCAATAATGATTTCCTACGTCGTTTACTCGCATTGAGAATAGCTGAATTAGCGACATTTGACTTGGATGGTTGTAATAAATGAAAGTTCTTCTTGTTGGTTGGGGCGGAAGATGAGGGCGAGGAAGAGAGTGAAGATAAAGAGATAGATGACGTCGATTCAGATAACGGAACATTGAGTGATTGTTGTCTCAATAATAATGAATAATGATTGTTGTTCCTGATATGAGTCAGATGATTCTTCGACGGTCGACTTGGACGACCATTAAAATTGTCTGACGTTTGTTTGATAAATCCGTTACTCGTAACCAAATTAGTTAATGGAAGTATCGTGGAAGATGGTAAATTAATTGATGTAATCTTGTTGTTATTCTCTCCTCCAAATGTATTGATGATTTGATTATTCGTTGTAAAATAAGGAAGAAGACTCGTGGTGTTCATTTGATTTAATGATGACGGTGATGGTGATGGTAGTTTCGTTGTAATTATTAGTGGAGATGTTGTTGTTGTTGTTGTTGTTGTTGTGGTAGATGATGCTGATGATGATGATGAGTAAGAGATTATGGCTGGAATTGATGATGATTTTAAATTGGAAGAATTTTTATTCATTCTCTTTTCCAAATTTTTAGATGTTATCATATTTGTAGTGGTCGTTGTTGTTGTTGTTGTGGTGATGATTGTTTTTGTTGTTGTTGATGATGATGATGATGAAATGGTTGTCTGAATATTTTGTGTTGAAGTTGGTGTAATAGTGACAGTTGTCGTATCAGTTGATGTGTCGTCACTATTGTTGAATTCTTCGTATGTTGGAAGAATGGTACAGATCTCTTTTGCCATTTTCAAAATTTCCGACTGATGAGTAGACGGACTTGATCGACGATCGTCGTTCGATTTAGATGTTGATGATGATGATGATGATGAGAATGGATGGAGCGATGTAGAAGCAGCTGATAAATTATTTATCGGAGTATTTACATTACGACGATTGGATGTATTGCCGAACACGTGAGATAAACTAACTACCGAAACATAATTCATCGAATTGTCATTCTGTGAAGGGAATGATGGTGAAAAAGAAAATATAATAGAATGATAAAGAGAATGAAGAAGATAAAGACTAAACTGAAATTTTCGCTTGACATTCATCCGACAATAGAAACGGTTTGTCTAACGCTCCTTCTCCACTATTGATCATCGTTGATATGGTCGTTGTGATGGTAGTGGTACTGGTCGTTGTTAAGGGTTGGAGAGATGGCAGAAAAGTAGATGATGATGATGGAGATGGATCTAATTGGAATGATGATGAAGAATCGTCATTTTTACCGGAGAAGTCTTTGTCGATGATATCGTGAATAATTCCATACATTTCTTTCGAATGATCACTTTGAACTCTCATCGAATTATCAGTAGAGAAATATGGAGAAGGTGGTGATTCGTTACTCATTTTTTTGTTGTTCTGTTGAGATGGTGGTCGATTGGAATTGAAGAATTGTTCTCCCGAATGTTTTAATTTATATGATGACAAATTATTATTGTTCAGATGTTCCATTGGACTAGTCAATTTCATTCCGTTTATACCTTTCGATTGATAATTCTTCTTCTCATTCTGATGAAGGAATTGATGATGATGATGATCAAGATGATAAGAATGCATCATATCATTTATATCATGATCGTCATGTTCATCATCAACATGATCATCATGGTCATCATCAATATTCTCATTGTTTCGTTGCATATCATCCGACCAATTATTCAATTTATTTAAATCTCGAAAACTGGCAGTTCTTGGCACCAATCCACCACCACCACAATTACTCATTGAAATATCTTTATTATCATGCTTCCCATTATTCTTCCCATCACTATGATTCCATTTATTCTGATTACTGAACATTTGTTTAACTCGTCTTTCACTTATCTCGAATTCCATTTCCTGAAAAATTGTGGAAATGTAGGAAGGTTTTATTAGAAGAGAATTAAAAAGTTGGAGAGAAGAAAGAAGAATTAACCGATGACATCATTTCAAACATTTTCGATCGATTATCATCTTCATAAAAATAGTCGTCAATTGAAGAATTGTCATACGAATACTTCTCATCTTCTGATGATGATTCATTAGTTGATGAACTTCCTTTACATTCTTTCAAAAACTCATTTGTCTCTCCATCAAATATTTCCTTCCTATTTTGATTTTGTTCGTCTTTAATTAAATCATTCTCCTCGTCCTCTTTATCATTCGGTGAGACAACACTGCCAACGACAACAACAACATCATCACCATCGTCCGTATCAAACAGATTATTTTCATATTCATCTTTCTCCAATTCCTTCTCGTCATTCGTTGTTATTGTCGTTGTCGTCGTCGTTATGGTTGGGGACGTTCCTTCTATTCTTTCATCATCTTCATTCAGCTTATCTTCCAGTAATCGTACTGCATTACTACTCAATTTAACATCAAACTCTCCTTCATCGTTGTTGATGATGGTGGAAATGTCTTCAGTTATTTTCTCATCAATTATCTCTCTCTCTTCTCCAATGGTCTTCTCGTCGTCGACAACTTCATCATTTTTTTCATTCTTCTTCTTCGTTTCTACATCGTCCTTATTCTCATTACCATTATCCTCATCATCAACAACAACAACAACAACATTATCATCATCATTATTATTATTTATTGTGCTTGATTGTGATTTATTATCCTCATCATCATCTTCTTCTTCTTTTTCATCTTCATCATTCTCCTTCTTGTCCTCGTCCTTATTCCCAACGAGAGAAACGGCGAGATTCTGCATATAGGATTTGATTTCTCCTGAAGAAAAACATTCGTCGTCATCATCCAAATATTCATCGTCAGCATCATCGAATATATGCTCATCAATCATAATTGAGTCAAAATATTTGACACTTATGCATGACTGCTTCAATTGCATATCATGAGAATTCTCTAATTGTCGACGTTGTCTGCCACCATACTCATCTTCTATTGTCACTGTTGGCGATGTTCGCTGACGCAGATAGTGGCGATAATACTCGTCCCGTTCCGCATCCTCTATTCTCTGCCGTTTCCCATATTGATCCTTTCCTCCTTCTTTCTCCATCTCCACATCTTTCTCCTGCTGCTTCTCTTGTCCGTCTTTCCTTATCCTCTTCTGGAGGTATTGGAGTTGCTCTTGCTGATTCATGTTCCTGACTGATGAACATAAATCTGTTTGCTTCTTTCCATCTTCGTCTTTTGAGTCTGTGTATAATAACGTTGTTCGATTTGGCATATGAGGCATACCGCGTATGAATTGCGTCACCTTCGATTGTACACATCTCAGATCAATTGGTACAGCAGATGGAACATCGCTCTCTTTTACTAATAAATGATAATGTTCAGCATCTTTTGACAATTCGTAGAATGATGCACGATCATCTAAAAAAAATTGAATTACATGAAAAATGGAAACAAATCAAGAAATCTCTTTAAATGAAATTCATTTAATGAATCGATGAAATATGAGACAATTCCATCTTCCTCTCTTTCACATCCACTTTCTTCTACAATGATAACGTCAAATCACTCACAACCATCGACATATTCCTCTCTTGCAAATTTTCCTTTTAAACAGATTAATTATTGTCTTCCTAGAACATTCCGAACACTCTCTCCAAATAATTCGTAATATTTTTCTTACTTAAAATTTTCATTTCAATTTTTCCTCATTCTCTTCATTTCAATTAAACACTTTAATGTATATCGACATTCGTTAAATTATCATTAAATGACTTCATCACCAGAATATATCATTGGAATAATAATTTTTAATAAGAAATAATTCGAAAATTATCAATTCAAATCAATTGAGAATACAATTTGAGCGGTAACTAATAAGTGCATTCGAAGATGCGCTAAACCTCTAATTGAATTAAGGGGAGAATATATTAAAAAAAAGATTGTATTAAATATTTACACTCAAAGTTTTCGATGAAAAAACATTCGGAATGTTTCTCTCATTCCATAATACGTGAAGAATTTATGGAGTTGTTACAAAGAATGAAATATTTCTCTTCCAATTTTCTGATAATAGTTTCAATGACTAGTACAAATAGATTGCATGTTGTCCATTACGAAAAATTTTGACAAATGGAATTATATGGTTGATGGGAGGAAAAGTTTTGAATTATCCGAAATGAAGTATTTGTAAATAAAGGTAAAAAAGACAGAAGGAAGGTTTATAGAATAAAAGGAATTATTGATCTTTTCATGATATTTCTAGTAATAACAGATCTGATGAAGAGCATTAAATTATATTTAGTAGGAACGAAAGTAGGAATTTTGAGTTGAATATAATTGAAATTCATCATTGTAATGAGAGGGGAGAAGGATGGAGAAGAGAAAGGAAAGGTTATTGAAATAACGAATTCTCAATAGAACTATAATAATAGTAATAATAAATAATGATTATTATTATCATGATGAATGATGATTCGAGGAGGAAAAACGAATAATATTGAAAGAATGAACAACACACAAAAGCACACAAACACTGACATACACACACACACACACACACACACACATATAGACACATAATCTTTTCAAACCAGTCCTATTGGGATATCTCAGATTGTGATTGAATTCCAACGGAACAATATGTTATCTTTATTTCACATCTACCTGAACTACCTTCAACCGATTACATATCGAGTACACTAGGGAGTATGGTAGCCATCACAAACAGAAGAGAGTTAAAAATTGTCTCGTTACTATTACTTTCACGTTCTATGAGTCGAACTGACGACGAATATTCGTATGAAGCAAACGGCGAAATGGAGAGTGCATCGGCGAAAGGAAAAATGGTAAATGGCAGAATGACGAAATCTACTATTGCCACTGGAAGTAGATGGAAGAGCATTTGCTCTATATGTGTAGGAATGACGGGCGCCATATGAACAAAGGAAAGAAAATGACGACGAATAGAGAAGAATTGCATAGACATGAATTAAAGTCTGTTTAGCTCACTAGACATATTGGTAAGCGCGTGCTAATATTTCATTATGTTCTTAGCTACTTTCTCTCTTTCTCTCTCTCTCTTTTATTTATAAATTATTATTTATCACACGAATACCATCAAAACATATTTCTTTATTATTCTACCAATTTTATCGCACAATATATAAAATTTAAATAAACTTATCAACTAAACAAATGCACCAAAATTCTTCCATATTCATACGTATATCATCCATCTCACATCGACGTACACCTCACTCCCATCTCATCGCATAGAAGAGACATATGACACAATCTTATATATCTTTTCCTCCACTCTACATCATACCAATTATTAATTAATTTAACTTATGCATCAAATTGGAATTAATAGAAAAAATATGACCCAGGAAATCTAGGACTCAACGACATTCTTTTATATTTTTTTCTCAAAATTGGAAAAATCGGATTCGAGGGCACCCTTTTTATACATACTTTTTTAGAATCCTTTCTATTGAGTGAAAGAGAGAGAGAAATAGATAAGGAGTTTTCTTTTCTTATGCAAAGAACGATAAGGACAGAAAACAATCCAGGTAGTTGTCAAAATAGGAAATCCACGGTTAGGGATTAAAAATTATTTTTGTTAGTTCGAATAAAATAATTTATATATATTTATAATGAAATATTAGAAAAATTAATTTTTAACTATATTTCTTTTCTTTCCCACCGTATTGTTGTCCCTAGCTGTTTTGTCCATAGCTGTTTTGTCTCGTGGCTATTTTGTCTGGTGGCTGTTTTATCGCAGAGCTCTATGCAAAATCTACATTCAAAATCATAATATTTCATTTCAAAATACTTTTTTTATATTACCACAATACCGTTTTATGTCTAACTGTTGACTTCATATTATGGAAACTGACTTAATTGTTTTCTATCCTTATTGTTCTTTACATAAGAAAAAATCTTTATCTATTTCTCTCTCTCTCTCTCGCTCATTTTTCCCTTTAGAGTATGTATGAAAAAAGAATGTCTTCGAATCCGATTTTTCCAATTTTGAGAAAAAGTTATAAAATGATGTCCTCAAACACGCCAATCAACCTAGAAGAGAATTAAATTAAAATTTCATCCAACTTCCCCACCATACCTCATTTGACAAGTGGAAGAGGTGAAATTTGATAAATTTCCATATATCCATCCCATCTCTCCTTTCTATATATCTTGTTGGCTATTCTAAAATGAAAAGTTTTGGTTAAATTGACCTCATTCCCGTACACCAGAATTACCTTCGGTTATTTTCCTACAATCCTATGTATAATTCATATTCACAATATTTCAACTTCAACAAATACGATGTCGTATCATATTAACGTTGAATAGAAAGCATGAAATATTTATCCACGCTTCTAAAAACGAGATATTTTTTTATCTTTTTATTTTAACGAATTTTATCTTTTTCGATATTTTCCTGCAACATTTCAATTTCTTCAATTTCAATCAAATAATTTCAGTCTCAAATATTATTTACTAATAATTCTAATGTTCTACTGTTCACCTATCTGTTAACTTGGATATTGGAATTTTGACTCGAATAAAAAAACAAAGATCGAAATTATGAAAAGTAGAAATCTACAGATTCGAATGAATATATTGAAAAGTTGATTATGCATAATGTATGTGCATTCTCCATAAATCCGACGAGATTAGCTAAAGAGAAATTTTTTAAAGGAAATAAATAAGAAATATTTCTTTTCAGTTTCTTTTCGAATAAGAAAACTCCTTCTCTTCAGCTTATGACAGAGAAGACTATTCATCCATATACTCCTTCTCCTTTAATACTTGTATATTTTTTCGTCGATTTTTTGTATTAGAACGAAAACATTAGTTAACATTAATGAAATTGTTACCATTTGTAATTTCTATTATTATTCGTGTTCTACTAAATTTCCATTAGAAAATGGAAATTGTCCATTAATACATCTAACAATAGAAGTTACAGAAAATGTGCCAACATATTAACCTTCCTTCGAACAAGTTTTCTCTCACATCTTTGTTAGATTTTACTTTCGTCAGTTCAAATTTAGTTACTTTAAAGACGATGATGTGAGTAGTTTCAACTAAATAACTTTAACAAGGATTTTCAGTGGGGTTGTGGGGTTTTCAATTAAAAAAAATTAATTTTTAAAAATTTCCAAAATAAATACATTTTGTTTATCATTCGATTATCGTGATGATCATCATTTATTAAAACTTTTAAACACGATTATGATAATGACAATAAGATAAATGTTTAAATTGACCGTATCGCTAAAGGCAACTCGAACTAGAAAATAGAAACATATTGGCAGTCTTTCCAACTAACATTGAGAAGATTACACAATTTGTGTTGCATTTTCCTAATATGAGAATTGAACTATTTCCGTTGTAAAACAATACGTTCATGATTCGTAGTAATCGTTTATCGTCTCACCTACACACTTTTCTAATAACGCAGAGATTATAGTCTTTAAACATGTGGGAAGTTAATTAGTAACAACCTTCAACGGAAAAACGAACAAAATCCCAAAAAATGACTATCCCAGAAGATTATCTCAGAAATGAAGATTAGTATAGAAATGAAGAACAGAGGAAGAACTTCTTTTATAGAAGGACAATAAAAATATTCATTTTATAAAATCGAAAAGTAAAAACGAAGAAAAAGTACTAAAATAGATTTCGGAAAGAAAACTGGAAAAGTGGGGAATAATGTGCCCAAACATGAATACTTGAATATATGAAACCACAGCGAAGAAAATATTTCGAGAAAGTGATAATAGTGAGACTGATGAAAAATTGACGATTAGGTAATGGAATTATTTTTTATTAAGGAAATATTGTAGGGAAATAAAGTATCGACTATCGATCGTTTTGAGGAGGTTGACTATATATACTTTATGCTGAATAAGATGTAGCTGAAGTATCTTCCACAATGAATGAAAAGATTCGTACATATAAAAGAATTGCTGCCGACGATTGAGAAATGGAACTCCAATTGTCAGTCAATCATTCAGTTGCTTCATCTAATTTTTGTTTTTTTGCGATTCATTTCGCAATCGTTCTTCTTGTTCTTAACAAATCTTTTTTTTCTACAATTCTTCTACTCACATGTCGATGATGGGAAGGAGGAGTTGTTTGCGTAAGCTCCTTGTTCCAGAAAAAGAGGAAGATGAATGGAAAGGACATTTTCTTAATGTTCCTACTAATGATGCAATATCAGAATAAATAGAAGAAAACTAGACCTTTTAATTGTATGATTCTCATGTTTGTTCGCTGTCGTGTCATATGAAATAGAAAAATCAATATTAATGAATTAAATTCGAGGTAACCATCGGAGAAATGTTTGCTAATAATAATAATGATTTACTGTGTCTCTTATGAAAATGGAGATCTCTAAAAACATATGGCGACAAATGTGCCGCCTTCTGTTCTACGATATAACGCCTCTACTAATGAAGATGAAGGAGAACGTGAAGAAATATCTCAACGAACCGCATTCCTTCGACGATTTTCATTATTTCCATATCCACTACTAGACTGAGAGGAGATGAAAATCTCTAAAATGGTAAATGAACGAACTTGAGCAGGTTTCTCCGTTAATTGAATCGGTAATACTTTCGACGGTAAATAAGAACTGGAAAAAAATTCATAAAATATGATAATGATGGGAAGAATGAAAACTTTCGATTATACTCATCATGAACATAACGATTATTATCAGTTTTTATAGTATTGGTCGTTCGATAAAGATTAGGACAGATGGTGGAATTGTTTAAGGTGGTCGATATGTTGGGCCGATTCATCTGATGACGATGATGGTGATGATGATGTTGATGATGGTGATGAGGGATTTTTGAAAATGAATCACGATTGTGCTCACTAAACAACTGTTGAACTTCATGATCGTTATCGATATCATCAATATCGTCGATGGTCAATGCATTCTCCATATTCTGTTGAAGATCACTTTCGTCGATACTGGGCTCTTCGTAGAAATATTGATTCTTTTTCGTCATTTCGATTCGTTCCATTCGACGTACATATCTCTGTTGGAAATCGTTTAACGATGCCTCAGAATTCTTTTGTTTTTGTTGTTCTTCTAAATATTTCTGTCGTTGTTGTAGTTGCATGAGACTGGTGGGTGATGAAATGGGAACATGTTGCATCATCCATTGTTGTAACTGTTGTTCATGTTGGAGTTGTGCAGCTAAAATGAATGATTGTACTTCATTATTATCGACATCATCCGCTTCCGTGTTCTCCAAATATTTCTTCAATTTGATAATGTTCAACGTTTCGTTGTCATCGCGAAGTGAAATCACGTCATAATCAGCGACATTGTTCAAAGTTTTACTATTCTTACAAGATGATCTCGTTGTTGGTTTGATGGTGGTGAGCTTTGACGGTGATGTCGATTGACGAGTTGATGGGATTTGTGCAGGTATTGGTTCTAAAACTTTTCCCGATTTACTGGAACGATTAACGGATATAGATGAAAGAGATGCCGATGGAATGGATGATGATGATGTGGATGAAGAAAGTGAAGAAGACGACGGTTTTATCGTGATTGTTTCCGTTTGATTGTATTTGATTTGATCGACTGGTAACGGATTAGTGGAGAGGAGTTGAGGGAAACGGAATGGAAATGATTTTGAATCAGTCGAATTATTCTTGTTGATTATATTGATATTAACTGTATCGCGGGTCTGGTGCAAGATTTTCGCAATATGCTCCCGCTCGTGTATCGGTAAATGAGATAGATCAACCGATTGAGTATTATCATGAGATTGATCATTGATTAAATTCTTGCCAGTGGAATTTCTCGCAAGAAAATTGAAGGATTTCTTTCCATTATTGGAAACTGGTGCTTGCTGTTCGCCATTGACCAAACGTGCTAAGTGATGAAACATTCTTTTTCGCAATGATTCATTCTGGAAAAAGATAATTCATAGATTCTCTCGAACACTTCCTAATACATTAATGACAAATTAGAAAACATTTAAAATAATTCAAAAGAAATCTTACGATGAAGAAATCGTTAGAATGATTTTAATTAGTTAATTAAAATGAAAGTGATTAAATTTTAATTTGAGTAATGAGTTCAATCGATGACGGAATTGGATGGAATGGATCAAAGAAAAATGAAATTGAAAACAACAAGAAGACAAACAAAATGAAAATAACGGTACCAAATGATGGAATTGATGGAAGAGCACACGCTAATAACATACAACATTAACAAGAACAATTATGATAATGATAAATTAAATTTGTTTCTCATTCTCTCATTCTCCTCCTCCTTATCACCAACAACAACATTACCATCAAAAAATTAAAGAACAACAACATCAATAAAGAAAAAGGATGATGATGGAAATAATTAATAGGAATCATCAATAATAATTATTATTATTTCTTTTCATAATTATCAGATGTGACGATTGTGCACAGTAGCTCGATACCTCTTTTCAATTTTACTTCTTCGGATAGAAGCACCTCTTGACAATATTGGAAAGCGAAAAGGATAAGATAACGATATCTCCGAACAAACATCTCATAAATAATGCAATGGCTAAACAAATCGCATAAAAAATGGGAGATATAATACCAAAAAATCACCAAAAATGTTTAGAAATAAATGAAAATAAACATTAACAAAAATGAGAACTGTTGGAACGGTGAATTTATGTAGGCTCCTAGACATATAACATCATACCATCACTACTGTCTCCTAGAGAAATAAATGTCTCTTCTAATTATTCCAATATCGATCGACTATTCGTTGGCACTCATCCAAATCATGATATAATTCCCATTAACATTATTTCATTTCATATAACAAATTTGAAACTTTTATTAAAGAACTATTTTTAGAAACTGCTCTGAAATATTTCAATGACACATGAAATATTTTTGAATTTCTCAATCGAATTCCATCTTTCAAAATTCACAAACAATTCAACGTGTAGTTGTCTCTTGTTTCCTAATTTATTATTATTGTTTCTATTCGTATATCAACTTTTTATTCATAATTATATGATCAACATCATTATATCGGATTCCTTATTTTATTAATAGATCTTCATGTTTCCTCAAATGTTGCTAGAATGAATTAGATAGGACATTACGACTAATATTGGAAGAGGATGGAAGAAGAAGAATAAATAAGAGAATTTATGTGAATTCTGTTAGGCGATATTTGGAAGGCGGAAAGACCTATAATTTCACCAGTTCTCCAAATGAATCTTGTGGAAAAAGTTAATTGATAATTGAGAATGATTGTCGTAAAACGCCTAAATTAAATTATGAGACTTCCAAAGAGAATCGATTTCAACTGAAATTTCCATAAATTTCCTTATTTGAGATGGGAGGAGAATCGAACGGCTGAAGAAATTCAGTATTAGATATCACTCTGGAACACGTCGATCTCAATCCAAATTAATTATACGACAATTGATCCAACGGATGGAATTATCATCAGAATGATCATTCATTGCCTGAGAAATTATGAATAAATTGTTAATAATAATATTTTTAATTAATATCATTTCATTCATTCATTATTCGAATATCTTGGAAATGGGAAAGGAGAGAAGATAGTGAACGAATCGTATTCTCAATGTCTCATGTATTTCTTTCTTTTTTCTCCGCCTCATCTCATGGTACCTGAGTATCATTTCATTTGTTCACTTGACATGTTATGAAATATGTTGTTGCCGATGTTTTCTTCTTTTCCTTCATCATCATCATCATCATCATCATATTCTTCTTCTTCTTTCACCCCGCTCATTCAATTAGCCCCTTGACATTCCTTAAATTAATAATGACGTGCTCAGAAAGTTTGCTTCGGGAATTCATGACTCCGAATTCCTATTATGAACGTTATTCAACATGATACACATTCTCATCTTCTCATCGAACAGACTCATTCGTTCTTTTTAATATCATCGTCAAATTATTTCTTTAATAATATTATTCCACTTTATTCTCTTAATTTCTCTCTCATGCAAAAACAATTCTCATAAAATTCTCATTATCTCTAGCTAGCTGACTTATCCGACATGTTAATTCCATCTCTGATATACAAACGACTTTCTATCATATAATTATCTTAAAAATTTATTATATTTTCATTGATTGTTTTCTATATTACATATCAATGACTTGTTCATAACTATCAAATTGGAGGAGTGAAATCGAAAGGAATTTCTTTTAAAGATAAAGAAAACGCCTAAGTTCTATTGTAGAAAGTTTGATGAATAATCTCGAATTAGATGGTTGAAAGTGAATGGATGGGGAAGAGAGCAGACTTGAAAGAGATGTAACAATGTTTAATAATTTATTAAATTTTATGTTGAATGTGGCTGAAATGATAACAAATAGGAAAGTTAGTCTTTCGTATTCCTGGTGGACGTGGAGGATGTGTGGATGGAAGTCGACGTATCCATCGGCGTCAAAGGAATAGTTGATGTAACGGAATGAGATGTAGCATTGGTTGATAAAGTTGATGGTGGCGATGATTGTGTCGTATCGAGAGTCGCTTTATTGTTAGGCAATGTGGGCGAATTGGTATGTCTATCTTCAGAAGATAATTGATGGCGGAACGATCGACGATTTCCATATTGAGATTTAATCTTCTAAAATTATTCGAGAAACAAATAGTAAGTTTTTTGGAGAGTTCAAGAAAAATAACAACACGTACAAAATGGTCACATTTCATTTGAGCACGATCGATTAAACTTCCAGTGGCGGAATTGTCATTATTTCGTTCGTCGTTTCTTAATTCATTTCCCATCACATCCGAAGTATCTGAAAGTAAAAAAGAGAACAATTACGAAACTATAACTAACTGAGACGACTAACTAAGAAAAACTGCGGTTGACGTTGTTGTGGGTTGTTGTGGTTGCGGTTGTAAGTTAGCGGGTAACATAAAATAAGCGGAAGTAGATTGCATGTTGTGAGGAACGGAATGTCTCGACTGATAAACAGGATGATAAGAATCATCATAATTCGATGAATAACTATACATGTGCATCGTTGATCCGATGAAGGGCGAAGTGTTTCCTATACCGACACCTCGTGGCATGACGTATTGGGAAGAAGGCATCATCGGAGAATACATGTCCGTCGTACCATCAAATGATGACATTGGGGGAAATCGTGAATTGACGTCCGAATGGAATTGTGCTTGCTGTAAATGGTGTGGTTGTTGTTGTTGTTGTTGTTGATGGTGTGTTTGCAATTGTGGTTGTGACGGTTGATGTTGATGATGATTAGAATGATGATGTACAGATCGGGTAACTGGTAATGATCCATGGAATGAATTTGAGGCGAAATGTCTATAGAAATAGGAAAATAATTTTAGAAGAAAAGGGTTATATTTAATTTAAATTAAATTATAACTTTGTCTTTATTTCATTATCATTCATCGATTCGTGTGTTTTTGTCAATTCGTCTTTCTTCTTCCTATGAACTGTTTGTTGTTGTAACTGTTGTTGTTGTTGTTGTTGTATCTGTTGTTGTTGTTGTTGTTGCTTCTGCTGCTGCTGCTGTTGTTGTTGTTGTTGTTGTTGTTGTTCGACACGATTAACTTCATATTCTTCGAGTCGTTCTTTTACTTGCAACTTCTGACGAATTGACAATGTCAACAATTCATTGAGTGTTTTCTTCTCCTCGTCGGCAGAGAGACAACGTCGACGTAATTCTTCAATTTCTGTCACATACTCATCACATCTTGCAGCAAACATTGCACGTAACGACGAGAAAGTGGCAGCATCTTCCTTCAACATTTTCAATTCATTCCTCATTTGTTGGACAGTCTCGGTCACAACAATCTTCTCATTTTCATATTTTGTCTTTAAGTTTGCTAGCGCCACTTCAGCCGTCTTCTTATTCGCTTTCAATAATGTTCGTAAGGTGGATATTTCATCTCTCTTCACCGACAATAGATTCCTCAATGCATCAATCTCTTTATTATTCTCATTATTATTATTATTATTATTATTATTCATAATATTCTTCTTATTCTTCTCCTCATCATTAATCTTATCATCATCCTCATTTTTATTCTCTAGATTACTCTCAGATTTCTTCGACATCTTCTGATTATCCGATTCGATTTCATCGTTATTATTCTCGTTGGAACTGTCATCAATTATCATCTTCTCTGCTTTCTTCATTTCCTTCTCAATATGTTCAATTTGTCGATGCAATTCAATGAAATGGCCCATCACTTCCTTTACGTTCGTTATCTTCAAATCCGCTTCATTCAATCTCTTCTCCGTAATGTCATATTGTAGTTTGAACGATTTCATTTTCGTTCCATTTTTCATTTGGAGAATTTGTTGATACGTTTTCATCGCATCATTAACGATAGTGGATGTTGGTTGAAGTAGTTTCATCGCGTAATAATAAGTGGTAAAGAGTTGATGAGATTGTCTTCCCAAATATTCGTTCATCATTCCAATCAATTCATCGACATTCGATGAGAAATTCCTCAATTGTAATTCTGCATTACTATTCGATGAGTCATGAAGATGGAAATTTCTTTGACTTTTTTCGTCGTCGTCTTTGATGGAGAGGAGTGAGGGAAGAGTTTTCTCTCCCACAATCACAATCTTTTCGTTCATTTCTCGAATGCATTCCATCAATTGATCACGTTCTTTTTGAGAACATTTTAAATTTTCATTTAATAATTTCGTCGCATTCGCCTCCACTTCATCAAATAAGGAAACTATTCGACATTCCTTTCGAATCACATTCGAATTATTCATCCCATCTCCTTCATCTAATTCATTTTCTATTAGAACTTCATCATGACCTTCTTCTTCATCTTCTTTCGTCTTCTTATGAACTTCAATCAATTCATCTTCATCTTCAACATCTTCATCCATCTCATCTTCCACTGTCTTCCTCTTTTCATTTTCAATTAATTTATTCTCCTCATCATCCGATTTATCAATAAACAATTGTTCCCGTTGCACCAGATTCGTTAACGACGCGATTTGTTTCTTCCTTTTCAATTGTTCCAATTCCTTCTTTGCCAAATTCTTCGCTTCACGTGCCTCTCTCGCTTGTTGGAGTGCATCCTGCAAATGTTTCTCAGTTATCGTCGTCAAATCTTGTTGTTCCTTCAAACGGAATTGATAATCTCTCTCACGTTGCTGATAAGTCGCTTGATCGTATTGCAACGAACTTAATTCCACCAATTGTTTTTGTAATTTTGAAATGTGTGTTTGTAATTCCACATTCTCAATCTCTAATTCAGCGTTGTCATGTTGAAGATCTTCTTCTCTTTTTTTGAATTCTTTAATGTCTTGACGTAATTTCTTTCTGACCTCTTCGAACGATTGATATGATGTCGATAAATTTTGACTGTTCTCTCGAAGACGATCATTCTCCTCTCTCAACATTACTAATTCATTCAAATTCTCATTTTCTATACTCTCCAATTGACGAATACGAGCGGAGAGATGTTCCTCTTTTATTGCCGATTCCTGAATAAGATAATCTTCCGTATGTGACGCTCGTTGAGTTTCTTCTCTTGTTGATTGTAATAATTTAGATAAGGCAGCACGTAAATCAGCTCCCTCCGATCGATAACTTTCAATTTGACGACGTTGATCTTCGTTCTCTTGTGAGACTAGATCTAATCGTTCCATCAACGCCAAACCATGTTTTCCCGCCTTCTCCGTCAACGAGACGCTGTTCATCAATTCATTTTTCAATCGAATTATTTCATTTCTCAATTCCGTCTCATTCATCTCTTCAATGATTGGTGATATGATAGCAGTTGATGTTGCTGCTGCTGCCTCATCCAACTCATCAATTTGATCGTCAGACGACGAGATTGAATTGTTCTGAATCTCATTGCTCTTATTTCCATTCACTTCCGTTATTCCAATCGACTTCACTCCGTCAATTAAATTCGTCTCATCTTTCATGATTCTTCCTATTTACATGTGATCATTCATCGATTTATATATTATGCTGTTCAATCAATCAATCTCCTTCTCACCAATTAACATTCATCTGATGAAAATAAATTTTTTCAACAAAATATCAACAAACAATTGAAAGATAGATAGATCGATAATTCATTGGGAAAATATCTCCTTCTTTTTACGCGATATACAAACTATTTTATGAATTTGATCAATCAAATTGATTTGATGGAGAAATTTCCATCGAAATAATTGTTATTGATTAAATCATATTTATCTACCATCCTTCTCATTACTCATAATTTTAGTCATCATATTAGATAAATCATGAAGAAATGATATTTGGAGATAATACATAAATCATTGAGACTGTCAATGACTCCAAGTCGATAAAATGAGAATTGAATATTTATTATCTCTCTCCCTCCAGAAAAAAAGGGGAGGAACAAATGAATCGACAAACATAAGAAACATTTATTAGATTCGTGTCTCAATTCAAATAGTGAAATGAAATTAATGGAAATATTTCATAGTTTTTTATTGATCATTTTATATGATTGATCTCTTAGAAAGATAATCAGTTTAAATGGTTTTTTACTCTCTATCACGTCCCCCATCCATACATCCATCCATCATATTAATTCCTTATTTCCTATTCTTAAAACATTTTCATATTACTTCTAATTCTATTGTGGAGATTGTTTTGAGTGAAAATCCCAATTATTTCGCATTCGCCATTCAATATCTATAACTATTGTTCTTCTTTCTCACATCATTCTCCCAAATCCCGACGAATGACGAACATTGTGGTCGTGAACGTGTCATTAGTTTTCTTTAAAAAAAAAAAACCCGAAATCTTCTTTATAATTTTCTTATACGATTTCTCTTGTTTCTCTCATTAATCGTCTCTCCCACGGGTGGGTTAAGAGAGCCGTCTCTCTTTAATCATTTGCCATGTACATACGTTCTGATGCGGCTCATATACACTCACAACAATAAAGTAGACGATTAGATATGAAATGAACTGATATTTTCATTTGATAGGCAATTCTTAATCTTTTCCCGCTCTCCTCTTGTTCGAGGAGACGAACTCTTGTTCCTTTTCTCATGTTCTTGACAATTAATAGGCTCACTAATATGTATGATTCCGACTACCACATACCGATTTATTTGCGACTTGCCACTACTTCGATAAATTCTCTTTCGCGTTCAAACAATTAAGAATTAATAAAGAAAATAATTTTGTTTATTTGTCTCTATGGCGAAGTGTGAATAAACGGTGGTAAGGAGAAACCACAAAACTTGTCGAATGACTATGGACTGCAGGCGCTATCTGATTGACCACACGTCTCGTTCACATACTCGAAATGGAGTGGAGACTCAGGGGTGGTTGAGATGAAGATGGACTAAACTCGACTTTTATTTAAAACACTGAATTAGGGAGAAATCGGCGACTAATATAATAATGAGAGATAATAAAGAAGATATAAATGAAAGTTTCGATGGTTTGATAAGAATATTATACTGAAATTTATTTCCTATAATCTCTTATTATTGATGCTGATTCATATCATAACTGCAATTTCAATCATATACATGCACATTGACTAATGGAAGAGAAATGTAGAAAGTTAATTTACACTCCAAATTTTAGAGGTTATGTATATTGGTAAGTGATGTCTTTGTGTCGTTGGAAATATCTCTAATGTTTTTCTCGCTTCAACGATCAATAAAAAATAAAATAAATAAAAATCCACTTGATTCATTCACTCTTCCTTTTATCAAAAAAGGAAAGAAAGAAATAGGAAAATTTTATTTTTCTGATCAGTGTCATCTCTCTCTTCCTCTCTCACTACATTTGTCATTCAACACAAATATTAATGGTCGCTCTCTCTCTCTCTCTCTCTCTCTTTCTGTTTTTCTTTCCTTCGTTTGCTCGTCTAACTCTCTAGGTACATAGTATTACGTTTCTCATCTCTTCTGACGATTACTAGCTGACTCATTCACTTTAATATTATTGTTGTTCATAATGATGTCCATCTAATGTCTGTTTGAGAATGGAAGTCTTTGCCATTCTCCATTCTACATCTCTCCAAATAAAAATACCACATGTCTATCATAATAACACCGTCCTCCCCCTCCCATGCGACAGAAAGAAGAGTGGCCTCATCGAATATTCTCGATTACTTCATTCGTCTCCCTCGCCACTTCTCTCACCACTTGGTGTGTGGAAGAGAACCAAATCGTATCAGAACGATGGTGATTATCATTCGAATATTTATTCCTCCAATTCTTAATTTGTTTACGTATTATTATTGTGAACTTTAAATATTTCAATGTTATTCTCCAATTACAGGTGCAATTTTTCAAGTAGATGCAGAACTTCTATTTCTGATAAGTGAAATTTATTCGTAGGAATTTAATTAAGTCTCGACGTCCTTCCATTAACCGTGTAATTATCGAGTGGAATGATAGAAGATTCCTTTAGAGAACAAAGAGACTATATATTTATAGTTTTAGTCTGTTTCATTCATCACATTCCCTTCTTCACTCACCCAATAAACAGACAATATAGGAACATGTCTAATCTGAAAAATTACATCTTTATCTGATGTTAGACTAGTTAATCTAAATTATTTATCAATTATCACGTCATCAATATATGTTAAACAAGTTATTGTGACAACGATTAAAATGAGAGTGATTCTCCTCTAAAATCAATACCGGTGAGAAACTATTTCTAATCATTATCGTTTGGACATCGTATAGTAAGCAGGAATTTTCTGATATTGAATACAATTTCATTAACATTTTAAAATGAAATAAAACTCTCAATCACTAAAAAAAACTCAGAGCTGAACTGAATTTAAAATTCAAAATAATTTCTTTTTTATCATAAACCGTCCAATTGAAAAATGATCAAAAATGGGGAACGGATGAAATACGATTTGTTACGATTAAGATATTTATGGAAGATTTGATAATGAGAATTCCATCGATGGTTTCTTAACTTCATTACCATCATCATTATAATTTTGGGTAGAGATGGAAAGGATGAATGAGATAGTCGGATGGTTGGGATATGAGGAAATAATTAAGAAGAAGAAGAAAAGAGGAGGAAAATGAAAACGATTAGAACGTAATCGGGTCGAGAGAGAAAACTTCCTTTTTCATTTTCACCATTTCCAGAGAGAAATTTATTTATTAGTTTCTTCTCATAAAACTCGAAATTTTCTCTTTCCACTAATCACAAGCTCAGTGTTCGAAGGTAAAGATTTGGGCGAATTGTCATTCGAATGTTCTTTGATAAAAAAAGAAGATTTTGGTTAACAGATAAAATTTGAATTTTCCGCTTAAATAAATCCGAAGAAATTAAATAAAAATTAGTATAAAATATTATTTTTGGACGATTTCGTTATCTGTCGATCCATATATGTGGATCATCTCCCATTAATAGTCGATAAGAAATGACCAACATATAATTTCTGTTACACATGTTCAAATCTGTTAATTTCTCTTTGGCGACGATTCTCAACCAATAATCATTCTCGTCATTTAACCCATTCTTTTACTTCTTATTAGTTGGGGAGGATGTTGAAACGCTTTAACTTTCCTTTGTTCACAATAAAAATTTTAATAAGAAATTTCTTTTTGTAAAGTAAAATTTTGAAAATATTTGCTCACTTCAAATCGAGTTGAACGAGAAAAATTTATTATAATTAAATCCTTCAAAATATCAAATATGTTTTTTTAATAAAAATTTTCTAAAAATAATTTTAAACGTTTCTCCTCATAAAGATAGTTTGAATTAATCTGATGTTCTACTAAATGAAATTGAACGTGTTGTTTGGAAGAAGATGAATCATCAACGCAATATTAAACGAACTCCACCGCGTATTCCACGCGGTCCTTATTTTGAGCACGATTCTCGTTTTATGCGGAAAATGTTAAGCGAGAAGAGAGAGGGAGAAGAAGAAGAGAATGAAATGGAGACAATGAATGAGGATGTGAGGAAAGATTCGAGATGTTCTTCGATATCGTCCGAGAGTTCGATGGGACAGAATGAAATGATAGAAGATGGAAGACCGACGTCTTGTTCATCTACATCCTCCAATAAGAAAGAGAACAGAGGAAAGAAATGGACTCATGATTTCTATAATTCGGAAGAACAAAAACCGAAAACGAAAGATGATATCATTCGAAAGTATGGATTCAATATTCGTGAATCAGTTCCTGATGAGTTGGAGGAGATTCCCGAAATCGATTCAGTTGAACAAGGACGACCAATCAACACATCAACATCATCATTCAATTCATTCAAACAATCATCGAATAATAATCGACGTTATCGAAAGAAATTTTATTCGAAAAATAATAATAATAATAATAATAATAATAAACGAAATAGAAATCGTAATAATAATAATAATCATCATCATCCTCCTCATCATCATCATCATCATCATCGAACAATTGATTATGTTAATACGCAAAAGAAGGAAAACTTCATTAATCGTAATCGTAACAACAACAACAACAACAACAATAATGGTTATTATTTGAAGAATGGATTCGAGCACGATAAAAGAAGTGATCCGATTCGACGAGATAAATCGGGGAAACCATATTATATGACGAATTCGGAAGAATATTGTCAAATGGATGATGAGAAATGTGATTTGAATGGATCGTCGAATGAAGTGAATTGGATGAAGGAAGAAATGGTAAAAAGAGAAAATGAGAAATTAAAACGAGTGAAAGATGAGAGGCAAATTGAAGATAATTTAGAGAATAATAATCAGAATAATGGAAATTGTGAGACATATGAGAAGAATGATGACGTATCATATCGACAATATGGGAATATTAATCGTTTTATGACGAACGATCAGAATTCTTATGATCCATATCAAGAATATGATGACGAATATGAAGATTATCAAGACGAGGATGACGAGGAGGAGGAAGAGGAAGATGATGATGATGATAATGACGGTTTCCATTTCGTAGTAAATAATACGAATCAACTCAATTCATCGTCAATTAATGAGGAGGGAGTGGATGATGAGCAATTGAAGAATGAGGAGAATGATCTTTCCAATTCGAATCAGAAAGAAGATGATTATTATTCAGAAAAGAATAATGATCGATTACAAGATCCATCAAACAATCGATATTCATTGAAGATTCTTGAGAGTAATGAATCGGAGAAAGAAGATAATGAGAATGATGATGGTGAAATTAATTCTGATCAACATCATTTATCAAATACAAATCAAATGAATAATTCTCAAACGAATAACTCTTCTAATCATCATGGACATGATCAATATCATATCACGTCAACACTCTCCAATTATTTACAAGAATTAAATTTAACTTCTCAAAATAATTTAATTAATCATCTCTCCATCATTAACAACAACACAGCGAATATTGCGAATAATTTGAATAATTCCAATGCGTCAAATGATCTCCAACATCCCATTCAACATCAACATCCCATCGATATGAATGGAATTGGTAATAATTATGTTTCTGACATTTGTCATCCTAATGCATCCATTTATGGTAATGTCGCTTCATGGCAATCGCCTCTTATGAATCAGATGTTACATCCTAATCAATCATTCTCACTTATTCAGGATCCTCTCACCAACAACGTCATCCAAATACAACGGCCTATGTATTTCAATACTCCAATACCTAATCAATTTAATTCATATCGTTCTCCTCAAATCGTTACGCAAACGGAATCGATAAAAGATCACAATGATCACAATTCCATTGATTCTACCGTTTCTTCTTCTTGTCCTCCTTCCACTACTGTCACTAGCACATTGATTGATAATCATCCGAATGACAATAAATCAACAACTATCGGCCCATCATTTATCCTCCCACCAACACATCAACCACCACCACCATTATCTCAGACTCAAACGGTTATTCGACAATCAGGTAGAAATATCGTTTGTCATGAACCATCGACAATTAACGACGCATATCTCGCTCAAAAACTTTTATCATTCAATCCATGTCACGATCAAACGGCAGCAGCTCTCCAATATCATCATCTGACACCAACCATCATTCAAGCACCACCACAACCAGCACCACCACCATCATTACAAGTCATGAATCCATTACAGCCAAAATAACTCGTCAAATTCATGTCGATTCATTTTTCCGTTTTAGCTTTCGGTCTCTCTTCCTTTCTCAAAACAAATTATTTTCTTGTAGATATCAAATGGTTTCTCTTTCATAAACCACATTATTTATTTCTCTTCTCTTCTCCTCCTCCTCCTTTCTAAATGATTTTCTATCAAAACTGATTCTTTTTATTTGGAAACTCTTCTGAAAACTGAAAAAAAAAAAAAACAAACAACAAATCACAGAACTAAAATTACATTTTTCCATTCCTCTTTCGTTCTATTACCCACAAATCGTTTATTTTGCAAATTCATTCTTCCTCTCTTATTTATTTCCTTCTTCATTTTACTTCGAATTCGATTTTTTTATCTAACAACAGAAATATTCAATAATCGTTCGAATTTTACACAAGGGAAAAAATCAAAAACTTTCTTTTTCTATTTGTTCGTCATGTTTCCTTTCTATTTCGATCATTCATCTCAAAAGACAAAATGCAACTTCTTTCGTAATTAGTTCAACAATATCGTTCATACGATGTGGATTCTTTAATTTAATAACATTCTTCCCATTTAGAAGAAAAATAAATGAAAATTAATTTCTTCATTTTTCCACAATCCTTCTCCACACTTCTCAATTTCAACTTATTCATCACAACTTCACTTCACTCTAATTCTAGATGTATATTATGGAATTTGTTATCGTCATAATGTTTGTGTGAAGATAATGTGGAATTATAATTTCATTAACTTCAATTATATTCAACTTCTCACCATATTCCACTAGTTTCTTTGAATGATTTTCCTAATTTAATTTTTAAAGATAATAATTTCATATAGGAAAATGTTATGAGTTTTCAAAAAAATAGTATGGACTGTAGGTCAATTGGATATATATTGTTAGGATATTTTGGATATTTATTGTTAAAGAGAAAAAAGAGAAATATTCCCCAAAAAGAATAATGACATTTTTATAGTCGACGATAGTCTGATGATTGGAATTTCAGTGTGACAATTATGAAATTTCATACAGAAACACGCAACTTGTGATGCAGTTGGATAACACATTGTTGCGTTAACAGAAGATTATATCGTATCTTCCTTGTTCCTTATCGTTAAAGAAAAGTTTGAAAAACCGGTGAAGATAATGTTGAAAAAGTTACGGTTGTTCAATAAACTTGAATAAGTGCAAAGGAAGAGAAAAGAACAAAGAAGATAATTAAGTAGAAGCAGATATGTGAAGTGAAGACCAATTATGAAGCTGAAGCTCGTGACATAATAATTAAAAATAAAATTATTGTGAGCCTTAAATTGAAATAAGTTAATATCTCTAAAATTAAAAGAAATTTGATAGTGTTCAACATAATTTTTTCTAGTCATCCATGTTGATCGTTTGCACGCTGTTGTAGTCATTAGTATAGATAATATAAGAAGCGCAAATATTCCATATTCTCATAATATACTTTTTAAAATGTTTTATAGGTTTTGTTTTAAAAAGATATATATAGATATAGATAGGGTTAGCGCTTCCGATTTCCATCGCATAGTTGGATTTTTGTCAGTTTGTTGTATTATTAATGTTTTTCATTTCTCTCTTCAGGTAACAGCAGAGCCATGGAAATCGGAAGATTATCCTCCGCTTTAATGATGAACAATTCAGCGGAGGATATCATTCAAATATAAGGGTTTTTTTTTAAACCTTAAAAGGGAAGAATGGATTGGGTTTCTCTTCTTCTAACAAGGCTCAGATCAATCTGATGGAAAGGGTCCTTGGATTGAATTCTACTCCTCGGTATTTACCTAGAGGAGAATTCAATTCAATTATACCCTTCTGAGCGTATGTCAGGAGGATTTGTCACTAGGTTCTTCTCCTTGACATTATGTCAGGAGGATTTGTCACTAGTTTCTTCTCCCTGACTATATGTTAGGACGATTTTCCAATAACTTCTTGGCGAGTTTACAATTCCAATCGATTCAATCCAGATCAATTCAATTCAAGTGTTCAATAAACTTTTTGCGCCAGTCACATAGATAATTTAATTCTATCTTTATTCATTTCTTTTCATTATTTATGAAATTACTCATTATGAATATTTTAACCAATAATAAATAAATTTTAAATAAAATTGCGCTTCTTTTTATTTATTATTGCGTATAATATTAAAACCAATTAATTTCTGTAAACATAAACACCATATGAATATAAGTTAGATAATTTAATTGGGATTGTTAATTAGACGTTATAATTAGATTTTAATCGTTAACTAGAGGAAACATATATTGGGGGACAGATAGTAACCTTTTATAAAAATTTTGTAGACGACAGTTCTCAACCCTAAAATAGGACATTCCTATTTACAACGTTATTACGTTCAACCCAGTTTTTTACTCGTTCGGACAGTTCTCAACCTGTTTTTCTAATTTCGGAAAGTTCTTAACCTTTTGAGAAAAAAAGGACAGTTCTCAACCTCAAAACATAGTGGTCTAGAATCCAAAAAAATCTGAAAAGATTGTAACCGTGCATAAAAATTCTCAAAAGGACAGTTATTAAGTCATAATTATGTAATTATATGAATTATTATTATTAATTAATTATAAGAATATATAACGGAATAATAAGAATAAATAATAATTTTCGATAGAGCGACCTCTTTCCCATCAACTCTGGCGTTCGTTAAGGTTCCATTCTCGGTCCTTGGCTATTCGGGTTAGTCATCGACGACGTTCTTCGTAGTTTGAATGAATCGAATGACATCCATATTGGAATTAATTTGTTTCCTCACGTTTTGGCCTACGCCGACGACATTGTAATCGTAGACCGTTCTCTTGGCCACCTTAAGCACTCATATCAGCGTGTCTGCCTTCTTCTTTCAGAAAGAGGAGTATCTATTAATCTCTCCAAATACTGCCTATTATCTACCGGCAGACGATCTTTCTCCGACATTCCTCTAAAAACCTCCACCACCTTCCTAGGTTCTACCATCGATCTCCGTCGTTTCTCTTCCCCCTCTCTCGATCATATAACAAACAAATTTTGTAGATCATTTTTCTCTTTCGCTCCAAAAACTAAGTTTGTTCCTTTAAAGTTACGGTTGCAGCTTTTTAGAAATTTGGTTCTTCCTCTTTATTCTCTGGAAACGATCTTTCTATGCACACTACGGTTTTTCCTGTCGTTGGACCGTGCCTATAATCGGATTATCAAGAGATTAGTATGTTGTTTTCATAGATGTAATCGTTCTCTGCTCTTCGCCACAGTAGATTTTCTCCCACTGCCAATTCTCTTTTCACGTCGACTTTTTTCTTTTATTGGCAAAATTTCTGGTCCGAACCTCCTCACTTTGCACTTTTCCAACATCAATCTGTTTCAAAACCACTCAATCTTCTCTCATACTATTCGTTATTACGATTTACCGTGTGATATTCCTCTTCATGATTTCAAACATTTTATTTTTTCCTACGACCCATCTTCATACATGCCAATTGATCGGGAATCTCTTACCGTATTACATCACCTAATCGATGCTGGCGATGATCGTAATTTTTTAAATTTATTTTCCAATTTATCTCGTCGGGAAGTTTAATAAATTTTTAATAATAATAATAATAAAGATTTTTCCAAATTTAGGATTTTAAATTGTTCAAATGAAAAATTAAAATTGTTATTTATGGTTTGAGATCAAATAGAATAGATTTCAATGGAATCTAACCTTCATAAAATATATTATCGATTCCGACAAAAAAGAAGATACATTTCTTATGTCAAAATTAACTACTAATTTGGTCAGTTACTCATTTTTCACTCTATCGGATAATCTTTTTCCAGATAAACATATGAACTGTATAATGTGACAGACATATTATGTCTTAAATTTAATAAACCATTGAAAAACCGACAAGGGAATGGTACGCGTGGGTTACGGAGCGGAACTCACCCTCGTTTCAGTTCACCGTCTTCTCTATTTTCGGAGCGGAACTCACTGAAATTTCGGAGCGGAACTCACCCTATTTTTTGTATTTCGGAGAGGAACTCACCCTGAGTAAATTCACCCTTTTCGTTAAAATCCGGAGAGGAACTCACCTCATAAAAAAATCCCTATATTTTTAAGAATATTAGTAATAATTAAAATATTGATAATGATTGAATACTAATAATTTATGGTTCATTCTCACTCCCAATCTCAAATGGTGGAGGTAGAAAATTCATAATTCAATCAAATAAGACGAATTTAAAATGCGATTTTGATAATATTAATCGATAAACACGATGTATTAATATGGAATCATTTGCCATAAATGAGCGGTGTGATTTTAATTGATTAAAGAAGTAAATGTATGACTTCAATATTTTTTTAAACTTTTCAATCAACGAAAATTTTTTGTATTTAGTTCCAATGATCGACTACTATTATGATATGCCGACTTCAACGTGTATTTGGCATAGCGAGTTGCCATTCTTATTGTAATTAATTGGAAAAAGAGTCTATTAATGTCAAATTATTTCAAAGCGTCTCGACGCCATAAACCTATTATCCAATTAAAGAACCGTACATGTTTTAGAAGACCTCATCAGAGATTTTTTATTATTTTTCCAATTTTACAAACGCGATGAGTTTCTCTCCGTAAAACAGGGTAATATCTTCTGTGCAGTGAAAAAAATAAGTGAGTTCCTCTCCGCAATATAACCAGATGAGTGAGTTTCTCTCCGAAATTGAAAAAAATGGGTGAGTTCCTCTCCGAAATGATAATACTGACAATACTGTTTTCCGACTTATATGGTGGAGGTAGAGCCGAAGCATCTCCTTGTGAGTGAGTTCCTCTCCGAAATATTGATAGTGGGTGAGTTCTTCTCCGAATTGCAGTATTAAGCATTTTTTCACAGAGTGAGTTAGTTAAATTAGAGTGATTTCCGCTCCGAAAAGTAAACAGAGGATGAGTTCCTCTATAAAGTGAGTACCGCTCCTAGATTCGGTACGCGTTCGCATGCGCTGTTTGTCTCCAAAAAAATCATAGAATAAATATAGTTAAAAAGATTTGTAATTTTTTTATCCTTAGTCGAAATATTAAACCAGGTTTTTGGTCTTTTTCTATTCTGTATTTTGTATATGAAGCGATTTAGAAGTTGATCTTTATTTATATTAAAGAATAAAAATTAGAAGAAACGAGGAACGAGGGTAAACGGTGATCCACGGAAGGAGAGGTAAACTATGAATGCGTATACATTAGTTCTATGATGAATTACGAAATGAATTGCCAGAAAGGAATGAGTGTGTTTTCTTCTATTATGGCTATCGTTTTTATAGTCGTTCCCGAATACACCAACTTCTTAGTTGGTGTAACTTTACGTTAGTGAGTCATTAACCGGCTGACGTCTTCAATGTTCAATTGGGCCATTAATCATTGTAAGTTACATCCTAGATGTTCCAACTTCCTCAGTTTCCATGCGTTCCCGATATAGGGTCGTTAACCGGCTGGTCATTCGATCGATGATCGATAGGTTTCACCATGCATCGTGTAAGTTACATCCTGTAACTTAACTAGAACTTTCCATATCATTGAGAGTTTGTAGGATCGTTACATATATATTAAATAATTTTTTATACAGAATGTATATAGAAAATACATACCTACATTTACATACAGAATAAAAAAATCTATCTCCATGATTTTTTTGGAGTCAAACGGCGCATGCGAACGCGTACCATTCCCTTGTAAGTGAAGAACTATATTAATTATGAGTTAATAACTATGCTCAGGAAGATTTTTATGTACGGTTATTATTTTTCCCATTCAACTTTCGGTATGTTTTGAAGTTGGGAACTGCTCTTTTTTTCTCAAAAGGTTGAGAACTGTTCGAACGAATAAAAACATAGGCCGAGAACTGTCCTTTACAAAATTTTTATATAGGGTTACAATCTGTTCGGTTACCCAAACATGAACTTCGTACCAGTAAATGAGAAGAAATGAGATATAATTTTTATAATTTTATTATTTATCGACATATATAATTGGAGAATAAATGATTTGTATAATAAGAAAAAAATATAAGGTGTATCATATTTGATAATAATTGCAAGTATGAACAATAATTGTAAAATTGTACTAGTTTGTGTACACACGATGATAGATTGTGTATTTTATTAGAAAAATAGATTTGGAAATAAATTTAATCCTGATTTTCGTGCGGCAAAATGTTAGTTTTGTCGTTTCGTTTGTAATTCGATTCTTTTTGGTTCTCATAAAATATTGATGTTAGTGATTGGTTTTGAGTGGTGTCTCCGTTCGACTTGACATTCCTCATTCATTCCTCACCATAAAGGACACCTGTTGAAAAAGAGAAATGATTCTTTATGAAATTAAATAATGATAAACCATCCGATGTATGATAAACATAAATTTTCATTCGATGTTGCATAAGAGATAAGTTCAGCTACTTGTTTCTTCACTTCCAAATCGTAGATCCAAGGTACTCTTTTATCTGTCTTCAAATATTCCCGACGAATCTCTTCCTGATTTACATATCAAATATTTATTAAATTATTCAAAGACAATAAATTAAACTTGAATGATTGTTCTTTCTTTTCGACATAAACATGATTCATATTTCTCCAATTCTCTCTTCAGAGCATTGATATGTTCACTCGATTTCTTCAATCGATCAAACGCTTCAACGATCATTGGTTGATAACAATCACGTCCATATAATTTGTCGAATATCCTCTGAATAGCTAATGGTCGATCGACAGGTTTCTCATCATTCGCTCCTAAAAAAAATGTGAAAGATGAGAATTTGAAATGAAAGAAAGAGGAATAACCAATGATACAATTGGCAGTGGAATCTATGACTCCATCCACTTCAGTGATGATGGAATAATCAACGATTTTCCTATGAATTTCTACCATCTCTTTATGCATCCGATTACATTGACGACGGAAAATTGACTGGAAATGTTTTCTTCTTTCAATCGGCATTGCCATCACATTAGCAACGTCGACACGTGTCAATTTCCAATTAACTAAAGGATCATGTACAAACGCTTCCAATATGACCATTAGACTGTCTTTATTCTTTCGAATCAGATCCATCATCATCTCACAAGTTACACGGAAGTTTCCTTCAATTCCTGTCGCTTCCATAGCTTTAATCATCATTCGAGTTAAACGGAATGGAACACGTTCTGGGAATTTTTCTCGATTCATTGCCACTTCGAAACAATCGCCAAAATCGATATGAACAATTTTACCACTCATTCGATCTAACATGATATTGGAAGGATGTCGATCGCCCAATCCTAAAATATATCCTACCATACTCATAACGGCGACGGAACGAATATAATTTGTTCGTCGTTCGAACCAAATCTAAAAGAAAAATATTTAAAAATTTTTATAAAAAATAAATTATAATTATTATAATGAATAACTTCCGAATGTGTACTCTTCAGCCATTGGATATTGGCTAGATCATCACCGGTCGTTTCACGAAGAGCATGACGGAAAACTTCGACTCTCGCTGTAATTGGCAAAGTTTGATGAGACGCACAAACATTTGTCATAACATTAACTTCTTGATCCAATTGAATGTTCTTCATTTCCCGATAACTTTTGATGAGAGAATGTAACGTGTCACAATGTGGTACCCAACCCAACAATCCACCAGTCGACGATAATGGAATAACTGAATATCGTTGAATCGTCAAATTCCTTCGACACATATCCGGTTCGTTAATCAACAGATTATTCACCAGCGAGAACAATTGCATCGCTCGTTCATCTTGTTTCAAATCTTCATGTCCTTTCAACAAGAAATTGAAATCTTTTCCATTCGAACCACGAAAAGCGATCTTTCTCGGATGTTGTTTCGATGAGATAATAGTCAAAACGGAATGAACTGATTCTATTCGAATCATTGGAGCATTCGGCTCATAAGAACCTGGAATGCATAATTGCATACGACGACAACGTAGGAGTCGAGGAGAAACGTATTGTAATTCTAATTGATTCATTTGATAAATTTGACGTCGAATTTTTTGGAAAACACGATAATAAATATTCCAAGCTAATACGATTTTCGAGACATTTCCCGTCGATCTGAATTCAGTACAACATGCCCATGCACTATTCAATTCACCACCAAATGCTTGATAGAAAGCATTCTCTTTCGCTGTTCGATTTGCTTCATTATTATTGATCATTATATGTAATGGTTCCAATAAATCCAACATCGCTTCCACTTGTAAATCGACGAAATATAATCGTGAAGCTTCCTCCAATCGTTCAAACCACATCTCTTGCCATAAAACAGCCACACGAATTAATTCTTCTGCCATCATTGTTGCTTCATCTACCAATTTCTGGTTCTTTTCCGCAATTTGTCGAATGATGATTTCTGCCGTTTCTTTCCTCGCTGATTGTGAACTACGAAGTGCTGCATGTAACGGAAATATTAATGTTTGTGAATGAGATTCACAAATCTTCTTTAAAAGATACATGACAATTGGCTCTTTCGAATCAATTCGAGCGATCAGTTGTGGAATAACTTGTAACCAAATTCGAACATTAATAGCTGGTAATCCATTCTCACCCATCG
Organism: Seison nebaliae; assembly: GCA_023231475.1. Classification (NCBI taxonomy): domain Eukaryota; kingdom Metazoa; phylum Rotifera; class Pararotatoria; order Seisonacea; family Seisonidae; genus Seison; species Seison nebaliae. The sequence goes on along the minus strand of JALJEE010002047.1, from coordinate 40,201 downwards.
CATATCGAATCATCTTCTCCGATTTACTATTATCAAATATGAGTTTAAGAATGCGAAGTGTGTTCACTAAAGTGCCATGTGAACCGAGATGAATAGCTCGAGCAAATCCATCAAACGCATTCGTCGCATATTGAACAATTTCTTCACTGTCACTTTCCTTATCATTTTGCATCGATTCAATTTTGAAATAATTACTTTGTGCCCATTGTTGCCAAGCGTCGTAATTATTCGGATCTAATTCTTTCGCATTTCGATAATATCCAATTATCACTTCACGTTCTACTGGTGGTTCTCTCGTATCCGTCACCAGAATTTCCGACCATTGTCCTAATTGAATATGGAATTTGGCACATAATCGACGCGCATCATCATAACTCATTTCTCGTTGATGATATTGACCGTTTTGGAGGGATCCACCCGTTTCTCTTCCTTCACCATTCTGATGATAAACTGATGGAATGAATTCATGCTAATGAAAATAATAATTAAATTTATATAGATAATTAAATATAAATATGAGATTAAATATTAACTGTTACTCCAATTGCTGTTGATGATAATGATTCATTTGTGCTCACATTATTACTATCTGTCAAAATGGCTGTGGCATCGAAAATGAGATTTGTTAAATGTTTCGCCTCAGTCAAATTGCCTTCCATATTCGTCTCATCATTCACACTCATCGAACGTACTAATTCGACGGTATTGGAAGAAGGAAAAGATGATTCATTCACTGGAGTTAATTGTTGATCTTCACCATATTGTCCCAATAATTGAACGAATGATTCAGCATAAAGATTCATCTTTTTATAAACTGTCAACAATTCACCAAATTGTTTATCTTTAAATTTCTTATCCCAGACGTAAGAGAAATGAGCGAATCGAACCGTTTGTGAAGTATTATCAGTTGCAGCATCTTCGTGAAGGAAATGAACGTCATCCAATTTGGAGACATTGACCTTCTCTCCACAAACTAACAATTCAGCTAAAACACATTTCGCTATTTCCAATTGATCACATTTACGACAGAGATCCATATATTCCAGCCACATCGCATCTTCTTTCTTATTTTCGATGACGAGCGAATGTATTCGTAATAATCTTTTCCATGTCTCCACATCCTGTTGACAACTTCTCAATCGTTTTTGCCACATCTCTTCGATGGTTTGTCGTTTTTCTGGAACGAGTTTATAATGAATCACTTCTTCCAATTCGGCTAATTCCTGTGCTCGTACCATACTACCATATGATCTAGAATAACTTTCATTCGCTAACGACGCTAATTCTGGTTCAAGATATCGTCGTGCTAATGTTATATAGTTTTGAGCTTCATCATATTCTTCGATGTGGATAGAATGAGATGCTCGAAATAAACAGAAATCATATCGATATTTTTTACTTAATCTCAATTCTTTTGTATGTTCATACATACTTGACCATTTCTGCATTCCCCAATTAGCAATCGCTGCCATTCGATGAGTATTCAATCGATCTTCATTCTTCTCATTCGTTTTAAATAGATCTTTACATGCACGATTCAACATCGTCCACATACCCAATGCTTCCAAACATCTCATATGGCCATGTTGTAAATCCAATTTATTTTGAAAATCATTCGCATTTGTATTACGTTGTAATTCTAATGCATTGCGATAGACTGTCAATGCTGAATCCCATTGATGTAATTTCTCGAGAAGTCGTCCTTCAAAATTCCCGTCACGTTCCACATTCGCTACAACACCTCGAGCTGCTTCTGGTTGTCCTAAATAATTGTTGATACTAATCAAATTCTGTCGATGTTTTCGATTATCCGGTTGCTCTTTATATAACTTCTCTTGATAATATAATGCTTTGGCAAATGATTGAGAATTCATGGCACATGTAACTAGAACACAAATATCAATTCCAATCGAACTATACATCTTCTCCTTATCATATTTCTTAATTTCGACAGATGATCCTGTTCTCTTCATTATTGTTGACGGTCGTTTCGAATTGACAAGTTGTGGCAAATTCATTTGATGATGGAGACCATTTCTCCCACTCGTATTCGGTGAGACATTCACTACATTTGATGGTTGTGGTGTATTATGATTATTATTGGTGATGTTGTTATCATTTTTATGTGTGTCATCATTAGAATATTGATAATAATTTAAATGATCATTCTCTAAATCGAATTTCTTATCAATATTCGGTAAAAATAATTGATTCTGATTCCTAATTTTACCACTTGCCACATTATTGTTATTGTTATTATTATTGTTTTTGTTGTTGGTTGTGTCATATAATTGTTGATCTTGTCGTTTGAGTGATGATGCGGCAGATGCCAATGTCACTTGATTATGTTGTGTTGATTTAACTTTCGATTGATCATTATAAAGATCATTTGGTGGTCGATTCTTACGGATTGGCGTATTAGAACGACGTTTCTGATACATGTCATAATGTTCTAAGAATTCAGCTAATGACAGAACGATTTGAATCATTTCAGGTGAAGTTGCTCTCTCACATAATGCTTCTAATTTTCTCGAAATTTTCCATCGATTCGATTCAGTCAATTCGAGCCACATTGATAGGAAAGCGGAATTGAATAAATCCTTCGCTATCTGATAACTACTCATGACGACAGTAGAACAGATTCTCAAAATATTAATCGATGACAATTCGAGAATATCATAGACAATGTTCTGGAATGCTGATATCAACTTCTCCCTATTCGTATTATCTTCCGAATATTTCAATAATAAATCTAAATCTGTCAACAAATTCACAAATTGAGTCGTCGACGTAATCACTTCACCTTTCGTATGACCATAATTTAAACTTTCCAAATCATCACTCGAATTATCGAGACTTCGATCGATCGGCAACATTTGCATATTACATAACAATTGTGGTTGTTGTTGTTGGTGTTGGGAGGAGGCCAATGAATGATTAGAACTTCTTTTCGTATTTGATTTCATTTGTGGACTGGATTTCTCATATGATGAATTCGCTAAATCAACGGTTCGATTGAAGACAGCGACATTATAAACTTGAATTGCTCGAAATGAATAATTAGCATCATAAAAATTATCTTTCTCCACTTGTGTTATCGCTTCCACATATCGTGAATATTGATTAGGTGCCTTCATTTCTATAACGTGATTAATAAGTCGATCAAATGGAAGGAAAGCCGTTCCCATTCGTTCGACGAATGTGAGAATACATTCGAATAGAACATCTGCCATCATTTCGATCTCTCGACGACGATCTACTGTCTCCGAATTCTCTGATCGACTTCTCCCATATTTCGATAATGTTCTCCGTTTATTTTTCGAACTATTCGACCCAGAAGTAGTCGATGTTGTACCAGTTGTTGAGGAGCTTCCACTCTTATCCGATGTTTCCGAATTATCAGTTGAAGGATTGAGACGACTAAGAAAACCATAATTATTTTCCGTTGTCTTTTTCGTTTTCGAGGTAGCGGTTGTGCTGTTTCCAATCCCACTAATATTAATAAGAGTTTTCGAATTTATTTTCTTCTCATTCGAATTGGAATGATGAGAAAATGTGGGTCGTTTATTGGTGGAAACACCAACGATTGAAGCCAATTGATTAGCAAGATTCTCGTCACTCGTATTATTTTCTGTATTCTTATTTATTTTATTATTCGTTGTAGTTGAGACGTTGGATGATGTTGGATAATCATCATATGGATGAGATAATGGTAATTGGAGGATATCGGTCGCATCAATTTCATTAAATTCCGACGAAGGTAATATCATAAAAACGTGACGAATGGAATGAACGATTTGTGAGGCATAATCATGTAAATCTAAATTCTGAATGAAAACTCTCAATGTCTGGAGAGCAGTTCGTCTCGTTTTTGGTGTAAAATTCGAATTTCGAAATAATCGTATCAATTGAACGACGATAATATTTAAGGAATCATCAAACGCATAAACATAATGTGAAATCGATCTCAATACAATCTCTATATTATTCTCATTTCTTGCATCTTGTAATACATTCAACATCTTCGGCAACAATACTGGAAGATGTTGTTTGAATTCCGGTCCTAACGCTTTAGCGATCGCTTCGATTATTTCCACAAAATAAGCGACTTGAGTATGAGAAATACGATCACCTGCATCCCATTTCTGTAGAATGACTACCACAATCTCATTAATATAACATTCGATATGTTTCTGCATAATTCTGAACCAATCCTTCAATTGTTCGAATAAGAAATCATCTTCGTTGGATGAACGTAATAAATCGAGGAAAGGTGGCATGATTTTATTGAAGTATTTCTCTCGAAGTTCTTCCTCTTTGATTTCAGTAAAAAGAAATGTTATCGCACTCAACGTTTGTTGTAATAATGACGTCTGACTCATCTCTTGTGGTAATTGTAATGGTTTCACTAATGTGGCAATAACAATCGCCGCATAATATTCATCTGTTACTTCTCCCGTTCCCATAGAAACAAGAATTTCCATATCTGTCTTCCTTTCATGATTTCTCAATTTCATTTCTGAAGCAGCTTCTTGTGAGTTGGCTGGAAAACTTTTGGCCATCGTCGATATTTCGGAAGTAGATTCGATGGCACCAATCGATTCATAATGTCGATAAGAATCGAGTGCACCTAAAATGCCCAAAAGTCGAACGACTTCTCCTCGAAATTCGATGTCGTTACACGTTTCGAGACTTAAGGTGGAGAGGAGTGTGGTCATCAACGAACTGAATTGGAGATATGGTTCGATGACTTTTCCTGTACTTCTGATCATATGACCAAAAACAACAAGAGCTTTCGTTCTTTTACAGATATCGGTCGGTTGTAAAATGATGGGCATTAATTGTCGTTGTAAATCGTCGAAATATTTTATCATTTCCTTATCAGAGATTTGTGCGAGAGCACCGATGGCATCTAATCCATTAATCACTGCTTGATCATATGGTTGATCTTTGATATGTTTCAATAATCCTTGCATCATCGGCTCGATAAATGGACGTGTCAATCGTGGTGCACTACTGATGAGGATGGAAAGAAGTTTTGATGAATTGAAACTATTGTCATCGTCTAATGTTCCGTATCGTAATTCGGAGAGTAATTGAATCAAATATTTCCTCAATTTTGGTACGACGAATGATGGAGTAATGGATGAGAGCGAACCGATGATACTGACTACTGGACATTGAACTGCCAATGACGTGTCGTTTAATGAAAAGAATAAAATTCTCAAATTTTCTGGTTGAGCCAAATAAATATTGTACATTCGTCTCGAATGAAATCGTCGATAAACGTGAAGGCGAATTATCTCCTCTCTATCGGCCAAACCGAGATTGAGAAGTGAATTGATGATGATTGATACAGCACGGAATATAATCGGATTATGAATAACCGATGAATAATCATCGCCTATCGTTTTGAGAAGATTTGATGATGAATAATTCAAATTTGCACCATGTGATGTTGAAGAAGAAGAAATATTTAAACGATCAATAAAATTCGTTTCATTCGATTTCTGTGAACTAGTCTGATGTTGTTGTTGTTGTTGTTGATTGTGATGATGATGATGATGGTAATGATGATGTTGTTGTTGTTGTTGTTGTTGGAGAGATGAAACATTATTGAATGAAGATCGATTTTTTTTTAATAAGAAATCACTGTTATTGGAATTGTTGTTAATTGATGGATATGGATTGAGACCAGAAGCATTTAACTCAATTAATGAATCTAATAAGAAGAATAATGTATTAATTGCTTCCATACGAATCGTCTTATCTGGATACCATATCCAATAATGACAAATCATATTTGTGAATGCATCTTTCGACGTCTCCTGCCACTGATATGTGGAAATGATTCGAAGAGCATAAAATATTTGAAATCGTTCTTCTGATGATGGTTGATGTACATTATGAAAATCTTTCGATGCTAATGGACGATTGAGAATGTCGAACACTCTCGAATATAATCTCTTTCCAACAATTCCTGCCATTGTCGGTTTTTCTCTTGACAATTCCATCATCCAACTCACCATATCCTGTGAGAGTTTATAATCGAATAATCGTTCCAATAACTCGTTGAGGAAAGATTCGCTCAAATGATCATCAGGAATTGAACATAACATGGTAAGACAAGCGAAGACATTCGGTCTCATTTGTTGACGTTGTTTCTCGTCATTATTCGATCGTTCATGAAAGAATTGGAGAATGATCGTTTTGATGTCACGTAACAATTCCGTATATTCGGGAATGGTCATCATATTTATTCTTAATTCATTTAATTTCTTTCGTTTTTTCGACGCCGCACTATCCAAATCTATTGGTATGTGACGATGTAATATCGATTGTTTCGATGAATAGAAAGCGAGAACGAGAAATGCCGTTGATAAAAGAATAAATGATTTGGATGGGAAATCCGCTGCTCGATTCAAACAACGTCGTAAATAACGGAGAATATGTGGGAGGATAGCAATATTATCTGAAGTGGGAACAAACGCTGTCCATCTGGGGAGGACTTTGAGGAGAACATGATCATAACATCTCGTTTCCATCACCACATTCTTTAAGAAAGGTTGAATGACATTCGAATTACTTCGAAGATAATCCGCCACATCCGCACACTCCACAATTATCGATGGTACGTACATGTGACGATGGAGATCAAGAGGAGAAATCATCGACGACGATTTAATATATTCTCGTGCCTCCTTCTCTACCGGTTGAACGATATGAGGATAAATTAAACTTTTCGATGATTTGAATATTTCGTGAACGATCGTTTTCCATAGAATGAAATTACCATTATCATCATACCATTGGAAACGGTCGATGGCTTTCAATAAATTGATACCATATTGATCCGTTACAAACATGTCCATGAGACGACTCGGTTCGTTTGTGTTCGGATTATAAATATATTGATATCTCGTCGAGAATATTCCGGTGATATTCGCTCGTTTCTTTTCGAAATCGGCGTTGCAAGTACGAAGGAGAGCATTTAACAAGAATAATTTCCCTCGTACTGAGACGTCGGTGGGTGAGAGAAAAACTCTCAAAATTGATTCGTAAATATTTGAAACTGATGATGTTTCTTCTTTTCTTTCGATCATAACACGAAGAACGATATTGATGAGATCGGCAATCACTTCCCAATTCTTATTAGCATAAGAATTGGTGAAGATGTGAGGGAGGAGGAGTGAAAATTCTCGAATTTGTTTCACGAATAATGATGGTGCACGAAATGCGAATTCTTTCAATAAATTTACATTCAATAACAATTTCTCTTCATCCCAATCCGTTCGAATGATCTCCTTCTCTTGAAATATTTGAATTAATGGTTCGATATCATTCAATCCACTTGATACCAATGCGATCAATTGAGCTTTCGATGCGATCGATTTGGGACTCCAAACGAATTTATAGACTACAATTGAGAAATTCGAACGGAATTCATCTAACGCTCTCGATTTAGCCAATTCGAAAATGGCGAGTATGATGTATGCATGTCTCCTATCTAGAGAAATTCGATTTTGTTCGTTTTGTGATATAAGACCGAAGAAACGAGACCAGACATCCTGAAGAAAAATTCGATGTTGATCTGATCTCGTATTGAGACAAAGTCGTTTCAGACAATAGACATAGAGGAGAACAGCCAGTCGAAATTGTGCATTCTCGTTTGTTTCGTTGCAGATCTCTCTCATAAACAGATCGATCAATCGTCCCGATAATTGGAATTGTGCTGATGGTGTTACATTGATGGCAGAGGTGGTAGTTGATGCGACTGGTGAAGCGACATCTTTCTGTGATGATATTCGATCGATCGAATTACTTTTGGGACATTTTGGTGAATGACTACTATTGGAGATGACGGAATGCTCTACAATTTTCTCATCGATCGGTGTTATCACTTGTGATTTGGAGGCGGTGGACGTCTTCATTTTAACATTTCTATTTGGAATCGTTTTGACGATTTCTTCCACATAATATATTCGCACAAACTCACACTGACACACATCCACATGAATTCGTGTGTTTGTTTGTTATTATCGTGCTGAAATGTGATTGTGGTGAAAAAATCTGTTGAGAATGGGAATGCATGAAAACAATTCGATAAGTCAATTAATAAGAAGAGATTCATCCGAAATTGTCGGGAAAATTCTTGAAAGAAAGAATTTGATTAAACAATTCTCATTTCTCCATTTCATTCTCCGCCTATTTACACTGGAGAAATGTGGAAATTGTTTACTTTCATTCCTCCACTTCACTCTCGTAACCGAGATAACTCGCTAACCAATTTTAATCATTCCCTTTGCAAGAAATGTGCAACACAAGTTGGACGAACATGCTCTTCAACCACACAATATCTTGTCCACAATCTCCTCAAATAATTTCTTCACATCATTTTTAGCTCATTTTATCCGTCAAATGAATTTCTCCGAATTTTGAGAGAAAAAGAAAAATGGTCTTTTATCAAATTCAACTCCCTTTAATGAATATCGGAAAAATGGACATGAACAATTTGACGTTCTAAAATGGAAAACAAAAAATTTCATGAACATTTCATAAGAAGCGAAATCGTCAAATTATTCACAACAATCACCAGACTAATTCAATCACTTGTTCCTTCTCACAACGAAGATACGCAAAGGTGTTCGGAAAAATACGCACACCCTTCCACTACTTAAATTTACTCGCCTTTTTATTATATATACACACAACACTCACACACATACACACAAAAATACACATATGGACACGGGGGGAGAGTGTAAATTTGAGGAGAATGAAGATGAATCAAAGTAAGTTAATAAATCAAATGTATTCGGCTTCCTATTCATATGTATTCGTCGCCAACTACCATCAACGTTGTATGAATTGGTGAGATGTGTCGGGAAAACCACCAAAATGGTTTTTTAGTGAACCCGCTGTCATTCATTCCACTCACTCACTCACCTTCCATTCACAATTTGATATGTGAATTAATGTTTTGTAGAAGTTAGATAAGCTTTTCATCTTCATTCATTGAATGAGTAAAAAGTCAATTATTTTGAATGCGTAGTCAATTTGATTTATTGGAAAATAGCGTATTCAATTCATACCGTCCATCACTCAATGATGACGGTATGGAAATGAGAAAAACATATTTATCAAACAAGTTTCACGTCAACAAAAACGAAGTAGTAATGAACAGGAAAGAGGAATGAAAAATTTCAAATGTTTTCATTAATTTGTTGTTCCTCTAAACTTCTTCCCGTCTAAGGAGGGGAAGAGGGGGCAGGGAGAGTGTAGATAGAAAATTAATGTCAGTAAAATTAACTACCGCTCTACAGCGACAAGGAAGTACGGTCATTTGTCTTATTGTCCTTGTTATCGACTACAATGTTAATTGCACTATGATCATCCTCAATTCATTCAGGATGTGTGATCTCTCAGTGACAGAATGATTTCTTCCAAATCCACCACTTCTTCTCTGGACAAATGTGAAGCCTCCACTGCTTATCAATTTATTTTCTGAGGAAATGTATAAAGAAGAGAATTTTTATTTATATCATTAATTTCATTATAATTAACATTGGATGTGTATGCCTTCCCTCGATCGGTCAGATATGAGCTCATTCTCAAAATCTTTCGCATTCTCCTCGTTCATCCCATAAATGGAGGAGTAAAGTATCTCATTGTTGTAAGGGAAATTTTCATTAATAACTCTCGTTTCCACTTTCTGATGTTTAAAGTCGAATCTAATTAGGATATGTCGGTTACTATATCCGATGGTAGTTGAATTGTTAGGAGAATTGAAGAAGAAATATCTCAATGGACCATATTCTGTCATGCACAAAGTCGGCAGTAGCGTCCACGATAATAATTTCACATGAACATTATGCCAAATGCTCAAGACGATTGATGATTGATCATCATAAATTATGAATAATTTCTAAAAATATATTTATAGTTTCATTAATTATAAACTAAAGAAATCGAATATTGAAAACTTTCTCTCTCTCAACTATTTTCCCAATATCATTCTCCGATGGAAAAATTTCATTTTGATGGTGATGAGAGACGAGCAGTTCTCCATATTCATTCGCCAATTTTTCAAAATATTCGTTATTTGAAAGAAATAAATAATCTTCTTCATTAATATAATAATCCCAACTATTCCCACTTGTTGTTGTTGGTGGTGGTGGTGGTGGTGGTGATGGTGTCGTCGTGGAACTTGTTGTTGTTGTTATTGTAGAACTAGTAGTCATAATTGTAGAAATAGGACGAGTGTTGATGTGGACGATTGGTGCCTCAGTTATTGGTAAACGTTGAGTCACATAAGATGGGGAATATTTAACTTTTTCAACGAATTTCGTAATCGATCTTGACGTCACATAAGTCGGCTCACTGTTTTTAAGAAGCAAAAATGAAGTTAGTGTGACTCCAGCGGTAGCAAGTGCTCCAAGAAAGAATAGCATTCCCAACATTTCCGTTTTTCACAATTTGATTGATGAATGACATGAAAGCTTCATTCGACTTATAAAACATTTTCAAAAAACTTTATCAAAAGAAACTTTGATTATTTATTTCATGTTTTGGTGTGTCTTTCCAATCATTCCCCTCATGTTCTATTATCTCTTTCATTATCATTAATCAGAAAGTCCAAATACATTAGACTATCTTCCAACCATCTCGTCAAGTTGAAGTAACAAAATAAAACTAATTCAACTTTATCATCCCACCATCCCCCTTCATAGTAATTGTCGATTCAAAGTCTCCTGCAACTCAAATATTATTTATCATTTAATCTCTCATGCACTCTGTCATTCGAACCATATCAGGAATTAAATAACTTTATATTTCATAATCTTGTTTCATAATACAATTTAAGAAGTTCTTTTAACTTCAATTTTTTGAGGAATATCATCAATTAACTAATTTAATTTAAATTGTTTACCTATTTAACTTTAAAGTTAACTAAATTTAATTTTAGAAGCATTAAAACTAAAGTTAGTTTGAAATTAATTTTAAAAAATTCGATTGAATAATTTACAAATTCCTTTTTCTCTTTCATTTTTTACCGATTTCAGTATCGTTACATTTTGTTAGTTCCATCCTTTTCTATTGTGAATGAGATTGGTTTGAATTGTAGTTAAGAGAAATTTATTATTATTATTTAAATAGAAAGTTTAAAGAATGAGTGGTCTGACATGTGTGGAGATATCACAATAATTTTTCGATAATGATTCACAGGTAAATGGGCGAGAGTGGATGGAAAGAATTATTAGCCGGTGGTTGTGGTGGTATTTGTGTGGTGTTGACTGGTCATCCATTTGATACGATTAAAGTTCTCCTGCAATCCTCCACTAATTATCATGGAACATTCCATGCCATCAGACGAACATTCCATGTCGATGGTGTTAAAGGATTCTATCGTGGAATGTCTACCATTCTCATTGGAGTAGCTCCCATTTTCGCTTTACAATTCTGGAGTTATGAAAAGACGAAACATTACTTAATTTCTCGTCAAACAACGGTGGAAAATCAGACGAAAACCGTCACGAAACCTTTTGTTAAAGAATTCGATTTCACCAGTGCGATGGCAGGTGCAATGGCTGGTGTGTGTACCACAACTGTTGTAGGTCCAGGAGAACGAATAAAATGTTTACTTCAGACACATAATTCTGAGAAAGTGAAAAAATTCTCCGGACCGTTTGATGTTGTGGGGAAATTGTTGAGGAATCAAGGCATTTCAGGAGTTGTTCGAGGAAGTTTTCTCACTCTCTGTCGTGATGTTCCAGGAACGTTCGTTTATTTTGGAGTTTATGAAACGATGAAACGAATGTTGTACACGGAAGAGGAATTGAAGAAAAAGAAAATATCCATTTTGAAGGTTATGATAGCTGGTGCGAGTGCCGGAATGATGTTTTGGGTAAGTGCAATGCCACAAGATGTCATCAAATCGCGAGTTCAATCTACTTTTGATAAAGTTTCCTCTAGAGAAATTATAAAAAGTTTGTATAGAAAACATGGAGCATCAGCATTCTTTCGTGGTAGTGCACCGGTAACGGCACGTGCAATTGTAGTGAATGCAGCATGTTTTCTTGGTTATGAGATGTCATTCCAATTCTTCACTTATTTAGAAACGATATTTAAGAAATAATATATTATAATAATAAAAATAATTTTGAATTAATTTTGACGATTTTGAACTTTCGATATGACATGAATAAAAACGGTCGAATAATTTAACGGTCATCTTGAAGAATTTTTTCTCTAACGGAATTTTTTGATCAGATTAGACAACTTAATAATTTGAGAAAATTGCGCAGAATTAAACCGTAAGTGTTTCCACAGTCACCATCATTAGTAGTTTCGTGAAATGAGTTCGGTCGATTTGTTGAGGAGTGAGAGTGAAAGTGAATTGGAGAAGGAGTTGGAGAAGGAGTTGGAGAATGAGAGAATTGCGAACAAGACACGAATCGAATATTTGATGAAAGATATAGGAGGAGAAGAAGAAGTGAATGAAGTGGATTATAGTGGGAGAATTAAAGAATTGTTTGGTAGTGGAAATTATCATGGAATTCAAGAGATTTTCGGTTTAGATAATTGTCGAGAAATTGATGAGAATAAATTGGATATTCGTCCAATCACTTCAGATAAGAATATGACGATTTCAGAAGCGATAATCGATCCAACTACCACAATTCAGTTGATAAATAATGAGGAGAAGAATGATAATAATTGTTCAGATACTGTTCAATCCAATTCTATCGATATGATAGAACAGAGAGTGAATGAAGAAAATGAAAATCAGAATAATAAAATGGAAATATGGAACATGAATCTAAATAATAATAAGATGGGTGGTCGCCGGTTCGATAATTTGATGTTCGGAGGAATGAAACAATCGCAGACAGGAAACCCAAATTTCTTTCGTGCTCGAGTATTAGCTGAAGATATTAATCCCATTTCATTTAAGTTATTTACGGAAGACAGTTCGTTGTTACAAATTCTCCACATCCTCGAGGAGAGTGCGTTAAATAAGAACGAATTTAAATTAGATGCGATCTGGAGGAAGAATTTGAGTAAAATGAGAACGAAATTGACGAAGAATGATAAGAAGATAGCGGAGGATACATGTCTTCGCATTCTTTCTTCTAAAGATCGTACCATCGAATTGTTGTGTCAAGAAATCGAAGATTTCGAAGAGCAATATCGATTTTGTTATGGACGACATATTGAGTTCTTGGAGAAGATTGGAAGTCATTATGGTTTCAAAAAGGAATCGTCAGCTCTTATGAGTTCCATTATTTTCTCTTTCGATTCCATTAAACATTCTTCTCAATTCTTTAGAGTATTTCTATGAAACTATCGATAATCTTCGAGATCATTTTGAAGAGTTACATCGCGACATGTTAGAACGACATGAGAAGAGTATGTATTACGTGGAGGATGTAACTTATGCGATGACGAAAGATAAAGAAGATATCGATATGGATCAGGATAATGATATGGTGGCAATAAAAGATGAGACGAAAACACGAGTTATTCTCATTCATTTATCATTCATTCATAATTATCTAATTATTATATTAAATCAATAGCATTTAGAACAGAAACATCAATTGCAAATAAGAGCCGAGCAACAATTAGATAGTATTTGGAAACAATTTTTTGAATTGATGAAAAAAGATAAAGTAATGAATGGTGAACGACGGACTTTATTGAAGGAGTACATGACATATGATGATGATGCGATGACTGAGATCCGTTCCAATCAACAGGCGATTGACGAGTTGACAGTTTGAAATGATATTTATCGAATTAATCTAAAATTCTCTAATTCTCATAGAAAAATATCGGATTGTTCAAGAAAGAAATGGAGCGTCGGAAAGAAACTTTCGAATTGATCAATGAACTTCTTGTTGATGTTACAATTCTCCTTCCAATATTAAATCTGTTTCTATCTCTCGAAAAGAATCGAATTCGAATCGTTCGACATTATCGACAATTGAAAATTGCAGTGAATCGGATGTTGGTCGTGTTGGACAATCGATTGAAGAATTTGTCAGTGACGAGCGAAATGGTCATTCGTCGATTGGAGAATACGATAAAGGAAGGTGAGAAAACGGCAGCTCTTGCACGATTATCTAATCGGTTGAGTAAGAAAGAAGATATAAGTGCTTTCCAATTTGAGACGCATCGAACGGGACGACAAGCAATTCTCGAATATGAACATTTGAATAAATCTCTTCACAAGTTAGACAAATCGTTGAGTCAGGTGAAAGATTTCTATATGGAGGACGAGCACTTCTCTTTACATTGGTTGAAAGAGAATAAAGTTCGTTTCGACATAGTTCTCTTGAAGAGAGAACGTGATAAGTTATTGGAAGAGAAACGGAATTTGACTGATACTTTGGAAGATTACATAACGAGAAATTCAGCGAAAGGTATATCCATTTTTAATGACGAAGTGCCACTCTTCAGGATTGGTCGGGCTACTAAAATGGAATTACACGATACATGCCACTATGGAGATCAGGCCTATCAGTTATCACATGAGAAACAAACGTTCACTACTAAACGAGTCAAAATTCTGACAGAAAGAGAAGGATCTACTGAAAATTTATTCGAATGAAACTCTTTTTAATTTAACATTTCATTTGTGGTTCTTCATTTCATTTTCTCCCAGAAGAGAAACAAATAAAACTTTAAAACTTAAAATTATAAATTGATTTTTAATTGATATAAAAAGTTCCAACACAATTTCCGTTCGGATTATATGAAAGCTTTTCATTAACCGAACGATGAATTTTTTAATAATTATAATCTTTTCGGATTATCTGAAAGAAATTTAATTTTTTCGGATTTTGTGAAACTTAGCTCTTCAGACCGATAAAAAATATTTTCTTTGGATAAACCGTCATACAATCCTGTTTGAGAATGAAATTCATCAATGAATGAAATTATTAGAAACATTTATCTATGATTACATTGTCAATCATCGAATGAAAAACTTGCAACTAACAGAATTGAAAGAATGAAATAATAATGACATTCGGTTGGTGAAATACTTTTCTTCTTCTCATACGTATCACATCCGTTGACGTATGAAAATGATTTTTTTTATAATAATTCTTTAATTCTGTCATTGGAACTGTGGGAAGGTGACTGATGGGAGAAGGAGAAGTAACTAAAATTGTTCGTCATTGATATATTTAGTAATTCCATTAGTTAACGAAAATTGTGAAGAGTATTTCCTTTTCGTTTGATTGAAGAGGAATTGGTTTTTGACCCTCGTCTAATCGGGAGTTGGTGGAAATGAAAAGGATTTAACCTTCCAGATATGTGTATGGAAGATGAAATAGTATTTATTTCATTTCCTTTAATTGAATTTCTAATTTACCGTCGTCATCCGATCATTCGATTTTGGTGTGTGCAGATTATATGCAGATTTTGAAGATTATATATTCCTCGAATTACGTCATAAAACCCTTAGAAGTCATAAGAGAGAACGAAAGAGAAGTGAATGGTCGAAGGAAACTATAAATTTGAGAGAACATATATTAAATTTCTTTCTTCTCATCATAAACCCGACAGATTATGCTTTAGTTAGACATTTGACCGTAATCCGATTCATTAACATCTAATTAATAAGAATTCTCCATCGTTCTTATATGTCCACCAAATAATGATGGTTCAATTCCTGCAAGAATGTCCTTCTAATCACATTTGTAGAGTAGTTTCTTTTATCATTTTATTATCGACGAAATCGAGTATGTAGCAGATTATGAGAAAGAAAATGTTTATTTGATTAGAAGAATATTGAATGGAAAATCTCCCAAAATCTCTCGTTGATGGGAAAATGAGGAAATCTTTAAATTTATTGAATATCATTATTAAACATATCTCCTCTTTCATACGAACTCGAATTGAATTGGAGAAATATTTTGTGCGTAATTCTTATGGATTTCATACAATTTGGAATTGATACAAATATTTATATGAAAATGAGTGAAATAAGAATGGAAATATAAATGAAAATATGATAGACGTATGGAAGAATATGAGCTATCAGGAAACACCATTCATCGTTGTAAAAGTAAAAGTTGAATTTATTCAGTTTTCATGTTTTTTAAGGTTTGGGAAAATGATTGTTCTTTCGACCTTTCAACATTTCTGGGGAAATTGTCTTTTTTATTGCCTATTTTCTTCCGACGAATACTTCGCTTAATAGATGATCGTTGAACATTAAGATTCTCCTTCCCTAAATTCGATCTTCGAAGTGCCTCGTCTATGATTTGGTCAGGTGATAAATCCGTTGAACGGGATAAATATTTGACCTGAGTAGAAAAGATGATTTTCTCTTCTACTCGGTCTTCCGGTTCGTGATTATGTTCATTATGCGAACTATATAATTTATCGTTTGCGTCCATTGTAATAGACGCTCGACATTTCGTCTTATGAGTCATTTTACAGACGAAATTCCGTTTACCACTTTTATAGTTCTTTCGGAGATGATAAGCATGCTTCTTACAAATGAGCATTTCATTTCCTAAACTACCTTCTATGAATTTAATGTCATTCATCATCACCGGTTCGCTCTGTTAATAGGGAAGAAAACGATAATGAGAAAAGGATAACGAACAATTTTAACTTGTGATGACTCATTCATAACTGAGAGAAGGAATTTGGAAGTAAAATTTGAATTTGGCTATGAGATCAAAATATGGAAACTGATTTCTACAATTACAACTCATCATTCCTTCCATTGACAAATGAAATTTTTTTCAACATTTCTTGACAAATTAGATTCAAAATCGAATTATTGGCACCACGATCTCAAAACAAGTGCGACAATGTTTTGAATTATCGAAAATTTAGAAAGACACGAAATTTCGACCGGAAAAATGGTATTGGTCTAAAACTGAAAACCGGGTGCTTATTGTCCGTTTGCCAAATGATGATAATACTTTTAAGACCTCTGCTAAGTCCGAGTAATGAGAAGTTTCCCTCATTTTCTATAAGCTTAATGACACGAAACAATTTTTTTTGAAGTGAAATTTTGTGAATAAAAATTAAGCAAGAGAATTATTTCATGGAGAAATGAACGTCTTCATGAATTTTTTGATAACATTATCTCCTCGTTTAAATCTCAATATGATATTTCTATTAATCAAGTAATTTTATTCTTTATTATTCAGTCGACGAAGAAAGTTAAAGAAAGACAGGACCATTTCAGTAATGTATTAGTTTGGATATATTTGGTTCGAAGCGAAATAAGAAATAACGTCGACAGTGAGAAAACGCTCGAAAATTAATAGAGATCGGAAAAGGGGAACACAAAATCGATTCTTAAAATTTCGAAGAAATGGTAAATCACATGAGAGACCAGATGTCAAATTGAATGGGATTAATCGTCGTAATTTAGTATCACAATGTTCGATTTATTTAAAAGAACACTCGATAAACGAAATTTATCATCTAATATGTTAATAAAAAATAGAGAAATAGCCATGTAAAGAACATGGCGAATATAAGGGAGAAAAGGTTTACTCAATTAATATCCACTATCGTATAAATGGAATAATAAGATACTTCGATATTCTCATCATATAATTGCTCTATATAGAATATGATACGGGAAACGACATTTTATAGCCGAGATTACTTGATACATCGACCGTTTGGTGGACGGACGTTTGATAGACCGCGTATACACAATTTTAGGTTTTCAAGAATTTGAATTATATGAAGATTGAGTCATAATTATTTAAATTTATATTGTGTTTGTTCTAAACTCCTTCCTTTTCACAGATTATTCTATTTGATAGTATGTTTTTATTCGTCTTTTGAATGAGTATATCTACCAATTTAATTTATTTTTATTCGTGAAATGACTGAATTAAATTATAATTTTTTATCATCAAAATTGTCATTTCATAAATTGAGAAATACCATAATTCTGACAAAAATAAAAGTGATTGATTTTAGAGAAGTTTTTTCGTATAATAATTTGCACTTATAATTGCCAAATATGTCTATTATATTTTGAGCATTGGTCAATAATCTTTTAAAGTTAATTTATATTCTCGCCGGAAAACCAAAAATTAATGCGAATACGTAGGAGATATAGTAGTAGGAGTACTTTGATAAGTATAATTTTCACAAATCTCGAACTAAATTTGATATTTTTGGTCAGGCAAACAAAACAATCTTTATTATTTTTTAATGAATAACATATTATCTTTTGCACCAAGTTTGTTTCTAACAACTGAAGTATAAATGGTTATTTATTCCTCATAAATTTCTGTGTTTTCTATATTCCACATTTCTTCTATTCTCGCAATTATTCTTTTAGTTTAAGGAGGAATCGAGATTTACTTACAGGAAATTGAGGAATGTGGAGAAACAATGGAAAATGAGAAAGTAGAAAAACTTTCCGATAGACACTAACCGATAAAATATTATTCAATTTTTTCTCATTACGTCGCACTCTTAATTATTTTCCGTACTCCAATTCTTGTAAATAGTGGAACATACTTAATCAAAAATGTTTAATTTCATCATTGCACGAATTGCTAAAAAAAATTAATTATTAAGTATGCACTATCTTCTTCTTCTTTAATTATTACCAATAGCAACAATGTAAATTTCAGAAAATAGATAAAATTGAGAAAAAATTTTGTATTATCGTCTTATTGTACGAATATTATGTAATCGAACAATGTAATTATTTAGTATAAGTATAATTTGGATTATTTTCCATCAGTTGATGCCTGGACAGATAATCTAATCAATGACGAAACTAATTCAATTTGATGTTCAATAAGCAAATTTGTCATAATTCATGAGAAAATTGAACAATCTCATGTCAATAGTAATTTTTAAATATGATAATATTTTTGCAATGCGGCGATATTTAATGATAAGATCTGAATAATTGATGACTATTAAATGAGAAATAGATAAATCGATAATAATTGTTCTTGGATTGTTTTTAATTCGATTGATATATTGGTTTGCCCATATTGCCCATAACATTGGTTTTATTTATGATTTATGTAAATATTTTCACTGTTCAATTTGACTATTCAATTTTATTATCACGAATGATTAACCAGGAGAATAATCGAATTGAATTAATCATTATGTCAATTATTGTTAATGATTACGTTATTACGTTAGACTAATTAATTTACTTTCTCCATTCAAAATCGAAAATTAATTTATTTTCCAATAACTTTTCAATAAACATATTCATGTGTTACAATGTCCTTCTACTGTTTGTAAAGTTGCACTTGATGTTGTTGAAGAAAACATTAAATTTCAATCGATAATTATCTATTAGTTTTTCTTTCAGGATAATTCATTTTACGTTTTCTTTTTTAGTTTGTTGTTTTTGGACAAGGATTTTGAACCGTTCAAGTAATGCCCATGTGCCAAAACAAATTACAAATTTTATTATTCAAATAGAAAATTTCTTTTATTTATCCTCCATTTCTTTTTTCGAATTTCTGATTAACCTTCCTCTCCCCGATATTTATTGTGTCTTCAATTCCGATTAAATCTCTACTAAATTAATTTCATCGAAAGAAAAACGAATTTAAAAAAAGAAATTTTCATTTGATTATGTGAAAAGGTATGAATTGAAAAAGGAGAGTTTGCATGAATTGCATCGATTTTCACCGAACTGAATTATGGACAGTTCTTTCTTATCTTATTCACCAAAGTCAATTTGTGATTGATAAAGAATAATGAGATAATATATTTATTTATTCAAATAATCTTCCATTATTCTTACGATAATAATAATATTACTATTTCTTTCTAGTTGAATAAGTTTGTCGAATTTGTTGACAATTGACAAACGGACATTCATAATATTAAAATTCTTGATAAGAAAATGATTCAATAATACATAAAATACATATCGACACTGTATTTGTGCAACTTTTTTCATTGTCCAATAATCTCTATAGAAATACGTCGTTCCAACACTTTTTCGGTAAGTAGTGAATATAAAGACAACTATCTTGAAATATCCGAATATTTTTCAAATAACTTTTCCTTTTCTATCAGTTTTGCCTTCCTGTTTCTCCAAATGCAATTCCGATTATTCTACTTGGGCTATTTCTTAAATATGAGGATTTCAAGGAAAGATTTGAAGCGGAAGGAAAATCATTCGAAGTTTCTGGACAGAAAGAATTGGAGAACATTCGATCAATCATCCATAAAAATTGTATGTATTTCACTCTAATATGAGAGTTGTCTGGAAGGGTGACAGGAAAATGTTGATCGACACTTCCTCCACTCGTTCCTACTTCTGATGGACAATTCTTCTTCTTTCTCATTTTTCGTATTTTTATTAATTTGTTCAATTGGAAATTGATAAAATTGAACTAAAACTTTCCGATTAACGGAATATCAAGTTGTTGTTGATTTTATCAAAATAATAATAATAATATTTAATAACTTTTTATCATTTCATTGAAATGTCGTTGGGAGAAAAAAGTGAGTGTGAGAAAGTACAAATGGAGAAGAGTCTTAGTGAAGCAGTTGTATAAGAAACAATGTCAAAGCAATTTGTTCAACACTGAATTTCCATTATTCCCATTTGAGTACAAGTCGATGGGAGGAAGTCGATATATTTCATATAGGGAATACTTTCTATTTATGTTAGGTAGACATAGATTGGTCAGTCACTTGCGTGAGTATGTGGTGTTTCATACTAATGGATTTTGATGATATCAACTGCGAAACTTTCTTCTTTCATTCCGTTTTTGAGAAAGATGGAAAGATGAATTTTTACGTTTGTTGAACAAACGTTAAGTTAAACTAACAAACTTTGTTCTTCGTTAAGAATACGATTTTCTATTTATATACAGACAATATCTATTTCAAAATTCATTTCCCATTCGTATCCGATTCGGTTGTCCCGGTCCATTTTTCCTTGCATTTGAGGCCAATTCCAAATGAAGATTATTGAGGGGAGAATTTCAAACAAATTATTTGGCAACTATTCACTTTCCTCTGTTGGGAATGATGAGATCGATAATCATTTTTCTGAGCAGTCAATGACGTATGATAATATGTTTGGTATGAGAGTATTCTACAACTTTATGTTGGTAAGTAAGCAAAGGTTCCTTTATTTTTGGGAGAGAAGGAAAAACTTTCATAATGATATATAAATAAGAAAGTATGAATTGAATGCAAACTTCTTTTTCATAAGGACGAGGTATGCACATTTTTATGTGGACGATTGGAAAGAAGAAATTATTCTTTCTATTCTTCATTTTTACGTTTTCGTTAAAATATCGTTCCCATTATTTGTAGTATAATCGACGTGCAAAACGGTGTTCATTTTCTACGGGAAATCTGATCGTTCGAAAGAGATAGGAATTTATTTTCTGATGATCCAAAAATTTACTCATCCGATTCGGCAAGAAGCAACTTTTAGTGAGAATTCCTCTTTTGAAAGATTCGTGACTCTTTCTGATCAATGGGATGACATGTAATCTGTTCTTCTGTTTGTTATTCATACTATTCATTCATCCAATTCATAGTTCCTCCCGTCTAGTTCCTTCACTTGCTATTTATATCTTTCTGAAAAGTTTCGTAATAATTGCGGAAATAGTTCATTACTATTCATCATTCCAAATCATTATTACATTCATAATATCAACGACTCATGATAAGAAGCATGAACTTCTTCTATCTTACCCGATCCTCTCAGCGATCAATTCTCGTCGTTCTTCTCAAGTGGCGGTCCATAACAATCGTAACAAACATAGTAGATAATTCATAATCGTATCATAGTTCGACTATCTCCATCGTAATAGTGATAGAATGGAAATGTTGGTAGAATAACGATAATAACCGACATCTCCACAATTTAAAGAATAATAATAAAGAACCTTAATTATTATAAGTAGACCGTAGAATAATTGTGAAATTCAAAGAAAATCGAAAAGTTAGCAAGTTTCCATATTAAGTTTCCGAAATAATTTCGGGAAGTATCACCTGAATTTCTCAAAGGAAAAATGGACCTTAAGACTTTCGGAAAACTCATTTATTTTCATTAGACATTTCATTTTCTAAATTATTCATGAATAAGAAATTTTTTATATATTTAAAACTAGTGATGAGAATATTTATAATATATATATTAGTTAGAATTAAGTTATAAGATAAAATTAGAAGAAATTACGATAGGTTTGACGATTTCTAACAATTGCTGTAAGTTTTGTCATCTCATTGGATTGGCGAAGATTGTTTATGAAACCAAATATTTTCCGCATAGTATTTTTCTAACATTCTCGTAATTCCAGCGGGCCATGTGGTAACATGGTTCTTCTCTCGTATATTCTTTTATGGAGGAGAAACATTATCGTTAACTTATGTCATTTTTTCAATTCATATTCGCTTAAAATTAGAGATCGGTCGTCGACTATGGTAGTTTTCTGCACCCACCTCCCATAATCCAATTCAATGAGTGGGAAATGCAAAAAATGATGAATTATGATAATAATATGATGATGAGAAATCTTGTTAAAAGATAGGCGATTATCATCTAACAGCGAAATAGACGAAATGTGATTGAATCAATTCCGAATAACGAGGTTGATGGAACTTCTATTGAAGAAAAACTGTTTTGTGTTTTCAAGGAAGAAATGAATTGAAGAAAAGATTCAAATATATATTAGATTCAGTCCATCAATTGTAAATTTAGTTGGAGTGTGGCAAAAAAACTTTTCTTCTTTGTGAAAGATCCGGAAGAATATGCTGATAAAGAAATGAGAGAATCTTAAAATTTAATTCGGAAGTGAATATTTCATGTTGGAAAAGATTGACTGATAGGAAGGGGTCAATGGCATTGGTAGGGAGATATATGTAGCAGATAGGCAATTCTGGACAAATATGTCCAGTTATTCGCTGAGAGTGAATGGAGAAGGAAATAGTGGAATGACTAGAGGAAGATGGCATGATAGCTGAGTGGAAGATAGGAAGAATTTACTTATTAATTGTTCTTTCTTTTGGGAAGCATGCGAAGTGGCTACATGTTTTGTAGGAAGGAATGTGATGTTCATTATGCATTCGACATCCGAACGGTCATTCGTCTATGAAGTACTTATCTAGTTCATATGTAAAAAAGAGAATTGACTGGATATTGACGATTGTGAGGAGAGTAAGTAATCTAAAAATAAGCAGATATGCATTGTTTTCCAATCATTTAAATCGTAATCGATGAAATGTTTGATTGTTTTAGATATTAATTTCCTTTCCATTCTCTACGTCCTCCCACCTGTCAGATAGATGAATGAATAAATAAATCGTTGGAGATTCGATGATGAGAATCTTCTAAGAAGGAAAGTTGAAGATTGTGAATGAATCGTCTGTTTATTCGGTCAACATCTGCATGATAAGTTCCTTTTTTGAATGGAAGAGAAAGCGTTAGCATTAATGGAATATTTATTAAATATCTTTCAAAGTCTCCCGTTGTTATTGTTATGGAAGAAATGTTTTTGAAAAGAAAGTTTCTTTCTCGATGAGGACAATCGTCTTACGCATCTTTCTCCTTAATCTAATTATGATTTGGTTGGCAATATTGATTGAAATGGAGAAAGTTCTTGTTGTTGAAAGACGAAGAGTTATTCGATAAATGCCTCTATTCTCCCACCATTCAATTTGATTAATATTAAATGTCCTGATGTCATATCGGACGAGATGTTGTGCGAAAGGAAAGTGAAATGGATTAAACAAATTCCGAATAGATTGATTAATATTAATGTATTAGTCGAGAGACATGTACAATATGTATATAGAGGATTGGGTTTAATGATGGTAATTAATTGAATTATCCATCTTTCAGCGAAATATTAACGAATGCATTACCATCCATCCAAAATAATTCCAATGGAAAACTTTCATCAATCGTGTTTACTTCTAGGGAACATTTTATTTGGAAATGATGTTATTGTACATAATGACACCATTAAACTTATAGAAAATTGAGTATTATTAGAATAATTCCACCTTTTCGCTTGAATGAAATTTTAAAAAAAAAAGAAAGTTTTCTTACTTTTCTGATATGAATAACCTACTTTTTCACTGAACAAAGTTATAGTTACATAAGGAAGATTATACGATGCGAGTAGAAAAAAACTGAACATAAATAATAACCATAGACTTTATCGATGAGTTATCGTTACGAACAATCATTTACTGATAATCTTATAAGCATTTATTCATTTCACCAGATATCAAATCCTTATTTCCATTTCTTGTTTAAAGATTTCTTTACGTTCATTCGTTGTAGAATGAAGATAATAATAAATAAGAGAATAAATTGAATAAATATCATACGAATGACTTTTAGTATCATCTGGTAGAGAATTGTGTGTTGATTCTGACGATCTACATATTTCTCATAATTCAATTAGTCAAACATCAGGAGTTATCGAGCGCTAAAAAATTTGTGGAGTTATTTAATATAATTATTGTACGACTCATAATTTTCGGTTTTCATTGATTTCTTTGACCGAACTCATCTGCTTTCTAACTAATAAGATGGGCGTAAGAATAGTTATCGGTTTTAACATCGTCTCAATTCGTGTAGGAGCGAACGAAGCATTAGTGAATGTGAGTGCAACCTCCACATACTCCAATCGAATCATATAGTCACAATTTATGAATTATAGTTTGCTTAAGTAACTTTAAAGAAAGAAGGAATTTCGGCACTCCCATTCTCGATGGAATGAAGGTACATTAGTAATCACATAAAATTCAAAGGACAACAAAATACACGAGAAGAAAACTCTGTTGGAAATGTCCGATAATATATTAATAATGGAATTAGAATGAGTGATAAAAGATCAAAAATATTTATCTCTTGTTAACGTGTTGTAAAATGTGTTTTAAAAATTTAGTGCAGAAAAGTTTCACCGATAATATTTTGTGTATAAAATTATTCATTTATCTACTGAACTTCCAATATGAATTGCCATTATTATCGAATAATGTTACTCACATTGTGTCAGTGAACAGATCAGATCTTATTTATCGATAAATTATACGAATGTTATATGATATTTTGGTAGATGATGGGAAATTTCTGGCTAAGAAAAGAAACATGAATAATTATTTTCCTTACGATCTCATCAACTTGGGCGGAATAGACGGAATAAAGTTTGGACGTAATAATTTACCGTCGATTGTTTATATTGGAACTAGATTCATTCTAGTAGATTGTTTAAGTGAATCAGAATTTTCCTTTTTCATGCATTGTCTCAAAGATGAGATTGTGTTGTTTAACATAATTAGTAACATTTTTCTCGTTATGTTCTGTTTTGGAGATAGATAGATCGATAAATAAATATTGATAGATTCGTGGGTTGATTGCGCTGATGGCGATGTGTGTGGAGGAAGAACATTCTTGATTGATAAGCAACATATTGATGATGGTTGGGAGGAAAGGCGGAAGTGCATAATATTAATCATATGAGAAATTAATTTTGTCAAACTCAATTTAGAGAAGAATAGAAGGAGAAATAAAAGAAATAATCAGGGAAAGTACAAAAGAAGAAAATTTATTTATGGGAAATCTCGAACTCATTCTCCCGAATTGTCATCGATAATATTGTTCTTATGAATTATTGTTTCGACATCGATTTATACTGAGAAATTATAAAAGGAGAAATAGATTGGTAGTATATGGTGGTATTTGATATTAAATAATTGAAAATAATTTAATATTTCTCCATTACACAATGAACAACATTATCAATTATTCTATGTTGACGAATAATTCTTCTTTAAACAATTGTAAACGAATAAATGATGAGCATACCGTTCTATCTAGATCGATTCCATCAGTCTCCACAAGAACAACAACAACAACATCTGTTGGAACGAAAAGTTCATTATTGAATGAGATTTGGTCAAATAATTCATTGGTTACTTCTTCCAAGTTCGACAACGATTCAATCAATAGTCATTGTCAGAATATGAATAATAATTATAATTATCAGAATAATAATGACTTACCACCCAATTTATCTTCAATGATGTCAACGAAAGCATCGATATCAAAAATATCGATGCCAATCAAAATCAATAAATTCACAATTCCTGAGAAGTTGCAAATGAATTTAACTGATGAAATGATGACTAATTCCTCCTATTTCTTCAACTCGCCAATAGGCAATGAATATTTATCTTCATCATCGTCTTCATCGTCATCAGTCACGTCCTCAATCGCCAAATTGTTGAAAGAAGAAATGAAGTTAGTGAGAAGACGAACTGGAAAATTAGACGATCGAATGATCAAATTAAAGGAGAATCGTCAACAACTTATTCAACAACTTCAACTGATTCTCATTCAACAACAACAACAGCAACATAAATTAAAATGTCAAATTCCATCACGATCAATTGAGCAAAAAAATCATCATAAACATTCGAATAGTTTAAAGAATGGAAATCGAGATGATAATCGCAAAATTAATTATGTTCAACGTTGCAATTCGTCCTCATCGACGGCATCATATGGTAAATATGGGAAAAAACGGAAACGATTACCCATCGTCCAATCATCCGTTTTTGCAAATAAAAATAGTTTTGGTGATAAAAGGAATTCCTTACCTCATCGCAAAGATAATCGTAAATCTATCGCAGTTTTTTCGAATAATAATAATAATATTAATAAAAATAAAAATGATATTGTTGCACATCATAATCAGCAACATTCCAGTTTGTCTAATTTAGATAAATATTTCTCATATATGTCGTTGAAACGAAAGAATTATGTTTCTTCAGATAACGTCGATTATGTGACTGATCCTTATCATCGATCCACATCCAAAGATCAAGAGTTGCGAAATCATTCCACAAATTATACGAATCATTTCAATCCAACTAGCGACAATCGGAAAAAGAGGAATGATGAAAAATCTCCACAAAAGAAGAATTCCACTAAAAACGTTTCTTTCGATTCTTTAAATTCGAAAGTAAATGTCCGTTCTCAATCTTTATCTTCTTCGCCAACATCTTCAACAACATCATCTACCACGTCAATGTTCTCGTCTTCGTCTCTTTTATCAGATGATGAATTGTTCTCCTCTTCTTCCGCCTCTTTTATTTCTCAACAGCAGAAAAAAGAATTGGAAAGGAAACGAAAACGGTTATTGAAGGATTCCAATTTGGCAAAGTTAGACAAATATATTTCACCTGATCTCATGACATCTTCGATGTACGTGCCCAATGGTATAATGGAATATAAAAACAATTTCCCCGATTTTACACAATCGTCAATGTCCTATGGAAACGATAACGAATGGAGATTGAATTTAATGAATGCAGCTGATTCCTTAACATCTGCCATGTCTGAATTGGTGGCGCAGTTGAAGAATGTTCCCAACGAACGAAAATCATCAGATCATTCATCTTTCCAATAATTTCATTTGATGAAAATAGTTTTCCATCTTTCTCCACTTTACACTTTCATTAACATTCATTCAAATCTCTTATCAAAGATCAATGCGAGAACCGTTTCATTAGAAAACTCTGAAAATTCAACATAAAGTTTTTCGATATTTTTTTATAATTTCCGTTGGAAAACAAAAATTTTTAAAATTCTTTCTTCAGAAACAATAAAACTTCTTTTTCTGATTTGTATTTATTTATTCAATGATCATTTGAAATTCCCCATTTAAAATTTTTTTTGACATGCTTATAAACAAGAGACAAGATTTGAACGAAGATGATCTCGGTTCGACAGGTTCCTTGAACTCCCTGCCACCGGCTGCGGTGCTGGTGTCGGTGATTATGGACTATGGAGAAAATTAATAGTGACAAAGAGATTAAAGTAACAAAATTCTACGATCGATAATAGGACACTTAAACATAAGGCAGAAAATCTTATGTCATCCGTTGAGGAATTTGGTGGAAAAATAGAGAAAATGGAAGCCGACGTTGCTGAATTGACGACGAAGAACGAGTCATTGAAGAAAGTAATCAGCGGCTGTATTAAGCAGATCTCGAAGAATGGCGTTCTAATTTCTCATTGCAATGAACTATTAGGGGATGTCAATTGTTCCGTCGCGAATATTAAGGAAGAGTTAGCTGAGGTGGGTAAATTATTAGAAGCTCCATGAAGAAGAAAAAGGTGGAGGCGCCATTCCAGGAAGTATTCTGGGATTATTCCGGAAGAGAGAAGAATATTGAACATTAGAACAAACCAGTGGAGAAGAAGGTTCTAAGAGAAAGAAAGAAAAAACAGATAATTGTAGTCGAGGGAACTTGACTGAAATTGACTAATTCCTTGACTCTCCCTGAGAAAAAGACTCTTTTCCCCGAATCTCAACAACTTAACTGACGATATTAACGATGTTCATAATATTTCCTGCATTTCCTTCAATGTACATGGTACACACAGTTTTCTCCCCGAACTATCTGAACTATTAAAGTACGAGCTTATTTTCCTACAAGAAACGTGGTTACTTTCTGTCCCCGTATCCTTACATAATCTCTCGTCACATACTCTTTTCCTATCACCAGCGATTCCACCCAGGAGCATGAACGGTAAGATAAGATGTTCTTCAGGTATGATAATTATTGCTCGAAAATGTTTACTACCGTCGAACTTCTCAATTCATTGTAAAAGTATTTGTTCAATTCAGGTTAGTAATGTTCTGTGTATTAATTTTTATGGCGACAGCACCAAGAAATTCGCTACGGATAGATATCTATCTGTATATATTTTATAATCTCTAAAAATGAAGTTGTTTCATACTATATGCTTGGGTTTCTACGGATTACAGGCAGCTATATCGTTTTCAATGAAATCAATGTACGCCTTGGTTCGAGCATATAATCGATGAATTCGAAGTTTATTAGGTTGTAAACGCTCCTTTTCAAGAGCATTTATGTTCTCCATTGTCGATCTTCCTCCGTTTCCGATTTTGTAAGTTGGAGATCTCTGGATGCTTCGGAATTTCCTACTCCGTCTCTTAACGATTAACTACCCCTTATGTCTCTATTGTTGTTTTTCTGTTCGTACTACACTCTTCCGAAGCCTAACCGGTTGTTCAATGCAAGAGAAGTGATAGATCAATTCTCCTTCCAATACTTGGTTCCTGACAATCTCAAAATATACCAAAATACCGTAAACTAATTTCCAACAACCAACGTCGTGAATTTTTAATTTTTATTTATCAATTACCGTATAGGGCCTATATTATAGGGCCTATAAGATAGGGGTTTACACTAATAATAATAAAAATAAATCGTTTTAATATGTTTGATGGCAATATGATTTCGAGGGGAGCTATGAATTTTTAACGAATTCTTTATTAAGAAAAGCGGAATAAATTTTTGTTAAGAAAAAAAATTCGATTATTAAGCTTTCCTTAGTTTTTTCGGTTGCCTTTTTCGGTTGCCATAGAGATGTAGCATGTTTTATTGAGAGATTTTCAGAGAAATAAATGAGAAGGAATTATAAGAGAAATGATAAATTTGTTAAGTGAAGGTGAGCAGAAGCGACAGAAAGATTTGGAGGTGAAGAGGAAGAAGAATTATCGACTTCAATTACTTCGAGAACAATCGAAGAATGTTTCGAGAGAGATGGTTTCCCGATATCGAAAGAAAAAATGTGAGAATATGAAGAAGATGTTGGAGAATCGATTTGTTACAACGAAAATCGAATTGAGTGAGAAGATCGATGAATCGAATGAGATTTTGAGTCGAATTGCAGAGGAAGAGAAAATGAGAGAATTGAAATTGAAGAAATTGGAATTGGAGAGAGAAGAAGAGATGAAGAGACGAGAAGAGAAGAAGAAGTCGATGAAGAAGAAGGAGAAGATTCGATTCGAACGAGCTATAAATGAAGTGTATGAAGAAATCGAGAAGAAACAAGAGGAGAAAGAGAATCAATTGATATTACGACAGAATCAAAAGAAAACGGAAGATCAGAGACGATTGAAGATCTTAGAACATCCGTTACCATCATCAACAATCGAATTATTGGAGACGAATACTGAGAAAGAATTCCTAAAACGAAATAATCGATTATCATCGAAATTGAAAAAAGAGACGGTAGAGAGAATGGAGAATGGATTTGGAAAGAATGCTTATGAGATGGCGCTTGAAATGAATGAATTTGAAAATGAATTAAAAGAGGAGAAAGAGAAAAATGAAGAAGAATCGAACGTTCTTAAACGAGTACGTGGTCTTCGTGCGTTGGAGAAGGAGTTGTTAGAGAAAGATTATGAGAATATCATGAACGATGTTCAAGTGGCCGAAAGAGAATCGCGACAGAAATTACATAATGAAATGGCACAATTTCCACCATCCATCTTTCGTGCTGATGGAAATATTGAGAAGGAGAGAGATAGGAAGGAAGAAGTGATGGAGAAAGATTTTGAGAAGATGATGCATGTTGCTCCAACACCATCCTTCTCTAACTCTTCCCGAATGAGAATGGACGAACGTTATCGAATGAATGAAATGAATCGAATTGATGAATTGGAATTAAGTGATTTGGAAGATGAAGAAATTATTAATAAAAATAAGGAAATGATAGAAAGAAGTAAAGAAATGGTAAAAGGGACTGAAGAAATGATAAGAGGAAGTGAAGAAAGTGAAAATGAGAGTAGAAATGTGGAAGAGATTGTTGGAAAGAAGAACAAAGAGATAGAAATAGGAAGGAAGAGAGGTGAGTCGATGGAAAGAATTCGAAATTTTAAAAAGAATTTTAATCAATCTGATCAATTGGCAATGAAACGATTAATTGAAAATCAGAAGTTGATGGAATCACAACCGAATTCCAATGGAACATTGAACTCATGGAAAACTGATATCGATCTCACCATGACTGAGAAGGAAGAAGTTAATGAAAATGTGTCGATTGTTACGGATGGAACGAGAAATGAAGATTCGTTAATCGAAGAAATTAGAAATATGAAGAAACGAATGGAAATTGAACATCTCTCACAATTCGATGGAGAATCATCAGGAATTGTGTCGTTGAATGAAGAGGAATCGGACGACTTTTCCCAAAATCAAACAGAATATGATGAGAATATGGAAGAATCTTTCAACATGACAATGAAACAATTGAAGTTGTTGGATGAGAGAGAATTGGAGGAATTGGCAGAGAATTTGACAACTAATCCATTAATTGACGAGGACAAACGAGAGGAATTGAAAACGATTCTCCATTTTATTCAAAAGAAGAATGATTCGTTCAAACAATTCGATCATTCCACTTTCATCAATCGCACACTTGACCAAAGTCTCATTACCAGAAAAATTTTAGGAGATGATTTTATGAAAAATGTTCAAGATCAAATTCAAATAGTCGAACATGTCGAATATATTCCCAATGAATCCTTACTCATTCAATCATCAAATATCGTTCAACAGAATAATTTCAGTTCAGTTACTGATGATCAAACTGGTTCTTTCCAATCCATTACTAATGACAATTCTTCAATTAATAAAAATCAATCGATCAAATCAAATATATCTATCAATCAATTAAATCATCACTCTCAAACAAACAACAACAACAACAATATTAATCTTAATAATGATTTAATTTTAAAGAATAACGAGAAGAATTCTATTTCACTCCATCCTATTTCTTCTCAGATTCCTATTTCTTCTCATACAATAAATCAAATAGATGAAGATAAATTCAGTTTAGCCAAATCATTATTAGATGATCTCACTTGTAGCGATTTCACATCTTGTCATGACGTGGATGAATCAATGGATATCAGTGAAACAACAAGTAAACGAAATGCTGAGACATTTAATCAATCTACTTCACTCCGCACCACATTAGTGGAATCGATTCTCAATGATTTGGATAATGATTCTTCACCGTTTCCCATCGATCAATCAATGGATTTCACTCGAATCACAAATATCGACAAATCAACTAATCAACTTCACCATGTTGACGATGCATCGAATGAGTTGAATGAATTAGAGAATCTGATCAAATATTCCCTCCATAATCTGTCGGACGATCAACAAAGTGAACAAAAACCATCCGATAAATTCGACGATAATGAAAGTGTCAAATCGGAAACATTCTCACTCATATCAGGCATATCCGCCATCAGTGGTCCGTCGACAAATGTTGACAAAAATTTTATAAATATTTCTTCAGATTCTTCTTTTCTTCGAACTGAGGCACTTTGTGACCGTCTTGTTGGAGGGAATCATAATCTTCATTCCACTCCAACAAAACCTTCTAAATCCTGATGAGATTTTGTGTTATATAAATTTTCAATTATTTTTTATCATTAATAGAATAAAATTAAAAAATCTTTTCATAATTCTAGTTTTTTTTAGACGATGTTATCTTCTTGTAACGACATGACACGGACGATGTATATGGACATCATATGAATTCCACTTTTCACCATCATTCATAGATCATCATTCTTCACATTCACAAACAAATACTATATTTAATATTGTATAATAATAATTCTTTTAGTTTTCTTCACAATCTTTCTCTTTTAACGCTAGGTTCGAATTTGAATTGAGAAAGAGAATGGTAAGTAACTCTACTTACATTTATGAGTTGAGTTTAAAATTTTTACGGTCTCCTAATTTCTAACTCGACGATTACAATCTGATAAATAACAGATCGGTTGATACTCTTTTATCATAAATCTTCCATAACACCATTATTTTCACATTCGATGAATAACAATTCATAATTTATTAAGGAGGATCAGCTCGTTTGTTAACGATGGGGAATTTGAAAGATTTTAGGTGAATGAGTATGGTTTTTGTCATCCGACACAATGGTCGATAACTCATCGTGTATGTTCGATCAATACACGTCAGAATAGACTATGAATATGTCAGAGACAATGGAAGGAATTGTCGACAGTATTTTAATTTTATTCCATATTTCATACAATTAACATTCGAACAATTTTTTAAAGATTATAATCAATCAGACATTAAAACATTAATTTTTATCTATACGAAACAGGGAAAGAAGATATCGTGAGAAGTACGAACATCACCTACTTGAACGAGTTATCTTTTTTTCTCCTTCATTCACTCGATGTCATTTACTTATGAATAATATAAATAACATTAAATTCTACTTTCTACTCATTTAACTCTAAATATTTTATTGGAGCACATAAATTCCAGCTGTCGAAATACTGTTAATATCTGATTTGTGGAAGAAGAATGGATGTTGAGTGGAGAGAAATAATTATTTCTGAAAATAAATTTAAATAAATATTCAGGTCAGAGAAAGGAAATAATAAATTGTACAGGAAATGATTATGACAGATGTTCTGATGATAATCAGTCGTGTTCGAGTTACGAGAAAAGATCATGACAAAAAAGGGGAAACGGAAAATGTTTGGAAGAATAATTAATTTCTCATTTTCCTTAAAACATGATTTTCTAAACTTGTCCACGTTCTGATTTTATAATTGACAAAAAATGATTTAACTAATTTTTTTTCTTCTCACGAACATTCGACAAGTTGTCTGTGAAGAATTGTTTTGTTGATTTCGACAGATATAATTCTGACACATAACATTGAAGATATTTCATTTTCTTATTCAGAGTTAGAACAAACGATTAGTTTGATTGGAGAAATGATTACGGGCCCAAATTACTAGTGCCACAACCACTGCCGCCACAACGAGAATGATGGCGAAGATTTTGAGCATTCTTCCTAAACCTCCCGATTTTTTCTCGTTATCATTCGACTTTCCTTCACTTCCGTCGTTGAAGATTTGATCTACAGTATTATCGATGGATGGTTGATCGAGTGTGCCCATATCAGTATCAGTAGATTCGAATTCGAATGCTTTTACTGAATATATATCATGATTATCAGTCAGATCACCGGTAGCGGCCGATACACCAAAATAATAAGATTTTGGTAGAATGACACCTTTGCGAGAGAAGCATATACGACGACCAGAACGTACCGTTTCGTCCGTTTCTATTCTCAAAGTATTCTGATAATATGAAATGATGAGAAGTGTCGTTCCATAATCATTCCGATTACGTATCGTATTCAATTCACATCCACCAATTTTCGTATCGAAACCATCCTTCCCCACATCATAATGTGACGAGCCGTTATTAATTGTTGCAACCAAATAAGGAAAAACGACATTCTACAAAATGAAACATGTGAATGGAATAAATAATTTTTGAATACTCCTCAATAAAAACGGAAATGGAACGGTTTGTTGCTGATTATTATACGTATCAATGAACACTCCCAATCCAGTGAAATAATCTTCGTTGCCGAAAACGGGTCCAGATTTTTGACCGTTCGGACTATACCAAAATGCGATCCCATCTCCACTCAAATGTTTCCCGTGACCAGATATCGAATATTCGAGTTCGATCTGCCAATTCTGCATTCGATTCCTCTACAGCAAAAAGAAGAATTAATGAAAGAGAATAGAAGCGAACCGTCGTCGACCATAAAGCTCCATTTTTACTCTTCTCATCTGAAGTGAGACGAATATATCGATTGGTAATGATGGCGTCGCCACTCACGTCCCAATGAAGATCGTTATATGGTAGAGTGAGAGAGTATTCGCGTCGATGAAACTTTTCGGGTAGAGGATCAGCTTTCGTCTCTTCGCCATTGACGAACAGAATTGTTTGCAGAAGCAAAACAATTTTGCTCGAGAAGATAATATTTTGGAAATCTATTGTTGGAGAGGGGAAAGTAGATGTGTAACGATGGTGAAAGAGGAGGATCATCTAACTCATAACTTTCGTGTGTGTTTCTGACGTGTGTTGAGAGGAGGGGAAGATATGATGAGGAGAGGAATAATTAAGGAAGACACTCAATATATACAAACATGAACAAGTCAAATCTTTTGTGTTTTAGAGAGAATTGGAAAGTAGATCGATTAGAAGTCAGAGTAGTAGAGTGGACGAGGAGGGAGTAGGGAGAGAATTGATATCGTTTATGTGCAGATGCAGTACAAATAACAATGACCAAAAGTCGAAGGAGCAATGAAATGAAGGATTAAAAAGGAAAAAATAGAATTGAGATGAAAATCGTATAAATTCTCTTTTACATTTTCTTTTTATAAACTCGTCGCCATCATTAAGTGAGATTGTTAAAAGAAAAGAAATTTCCTATTATCACTTCCCACACTATTTTGAAAATTGACTTAATTGAAAATAAGAAACGAAAAATTTTTGACAAAATTTTTAAAAGAAATCAGAAATTATGTGGAAATGTCATAAGAGAATAATTAATTGAGAATAATCGATTTTATCATTACAATAATAATAATAATAATAATAATGAGAGAATGAAAAAAAGAAAATTGATTATAGAGTTCGCAAGTAGATATCCGTCTCGACCGGAAGAGAATAGAGACATCGTAAGAGATCATTTAAGTATATTTAGAAACGACATTTCTTCAATTTTATCAACGTGAGTGACGTTGACAAATGAGAATGAAAAAGTGGTTTTGGAAAGAAGCTGTTAGTTCAAAATTGGATTTTTATATGCGTTTATGTGTCGCATGTTGTTTCCTCTCCGCCATCGCTAATAAGTTACTGTAGTTACGGAGGGAATCGGCTGCTCTCTGCTCTAACAATTCGTTGAAGATACTTCGAATTTCTCGTTTGGCATTAATCGTTCGATGTATGATGATAGCTCGATTAGCAGGAAAGTCGATTCGATAACCATCTCTCTTCCATGGCGTCACGTCTTTAACTTCGATCGGTTCTATAAAATTGGCTTGTACATTCTCCGGGACTGAAGTCACCTAATTCATTTCCAGAAATAAGAGGTCAAAAAAGAGAAGGAGAACTTGTGGACGTTGGACATATGATGGTCGTTGGGATGATGATGAGTATCGATAGTTTGTTAAAGAAGAAGATCGTACTCCTGGTCGTTCGACTATCAATAATAATAAGTAGAAAGTAGTGATGATATTGGAGAGAAACCGCTTTCAGTTTTCGCGGAAGAAACGACATCGGCTGGTCTCTTTTCGTTCGGATAGACGACGATGGAATGTGATCGGTTACTGGTGACTCCCTTCTTCGTTTCAGGTTCTTTTATCGATTAGGAATAAACAAGAGGAGAGAGGTCGAATTGAAGTGAAACTTCGATGTGGAGTAGTATTATTGTCATTCAATTGTTTCAACGAATCTCCAATTCGTTTATTGACACGCGCCATTCAATTGGAGCGATATTTGGGGAAATGGAGAATTGAAAATTGAAAAAGAATTGAAATTTTATTAGGAAAACATATTACTTCTTTTTTATGAACATTCTCTCCATTCAATTGTCGAACGAATCAAGTGTATTCATATTATCCGATATCTGTCACATCATTAACATTCATCAATCGAACTCCAAATCTCATCAGAACGATATTAGCGACAATGCACCAATTATGCACAACTCATAATTTCGATACAAAAATTTGAATTTCTTCCAATTGATTCTTTCTCAAACATAATCAATAACATAATACAGACAATTCACGTATTTGAGACAATTTTGACGATATGAAATTTTAAATAGAAAATATTTATAATCTTTTTTTTCTAATTTTCACAAAAAATTTCATTAAAATATTAAACGAATTTTATTTATCAAATAAACTCGTCCAAACCTTTTTTTTTTTTGAAATAAAACGAACGAAAAAATAATTTCTTTATTCAAAAAATTCTAAAATGAAATATTCTGTCCTGATACTAATTCCACAAGTTGATGTTGTTGTTGTTATTGGGGGAGAGAAATTTAATAGAAGTTAAATAAATCGACAATCTCAACCAATATTTAGTGATGAGTTTGATCGCCATAATACGTTTTCACATATTGTCTCTTCAATCCGTAACAAAGAAGAGCGATAGCAAAACCTAATGGCATTCCCAATGTCACTCCTCGAATTAGATTCGTTCGACTTTTCACGTATCCCAATTTCGGATCGAATCGCCAAGCTTCATTCCTGCAAAGAAAACATAAAGTTTATTTAAAAATAAATAGAATTCACCTAATCCATGGATCTTTCAATCCTCTTACTGATAATTTTTGCACATGTTGCTCCAATTCTGGAATTCCGTTCACTCTGAAAGTCTTATAATCAGGAATATCCGGAAACTTCCAATGACCACCCATAATTGTTATCCAAACGATTCTTATATTCCTTCTTTCCACCAACTAATTAAAAGTCTCCTTTAATTTCAAAAAGCTAAAAATGCAAAATTTTATTCTGCTTTCGATGATACTAAGATTTATGTGTCTCATCCATCTAAAACTTTTGAAAGACAAATAATCTCAAGAACAATATTGTCCAGAACAAACGGTCATTTTCTCATCCTATTATCAACTGAATGCACTTTTCTCCACCCTAAATAACAACTAAATTAAAGTATTAATTAATTATAAATTATAAATCATAATTAATTTAATTAATTTAATTGTGTTTTTACTATACATACATTGGGCAAACCATGGGATAATCATTCAAGAATGATGAACAATCTCCCTAGAAGGAATAATCTAATGCAGGGTGAAAATAACGAGATAAGGTTATATCAAATATGATAATCCTTATCAATATTCGAAAATCATTTGAAAACTAAATAAATTGAAAGGGAAAATAATGCCCTTATAGACTGGAGTAATTGAGAAGCCTCTCAAATAACTGAAATCCACATTGCCGAGAAGAATTTTATTGATGTAATCAACCAATAATTCTAATCAACGTTCTTTCATATAAGAGATTATACATAAACAGACACCACCTTCACCATGTGACTTATAAACATTCATACACGATAATGCAATACGTAATTCAGCACTATTAACTAACATAAGAGGAAGAAACGAGTTCGAAATATCACTAGGACACTGCATTGCAACAGGATCGAACATGCAAGACTGAAAAAATCTTCTTATTTAATAACTAGTTTTTAATTTCGATCTAATTTTCAAATTTAATCTTTGGTGAAAAAATTATAGGTGAATTTTTCATAAACTATGAACTTACAAATAAATTTAAAATCGCTGTATTTATGATTCAACCTAAATTAAAAATAAGAAATAAATTATTAATAAAAGA
Source organism: Seison nebaliae (assembly GCA_023231475.1). Lineage (NCBI taxonomy): Eukaryota > Metazoa > Rotifera > Pararotatoria > Seisonacea > Seisonidae > Seison > Seison nebaliae. The sequence continues at coordinate 2,120 of JALJEE010002047.1, read as the reverse complement.
AGACTAACAATAGTGACTAACTTGTAAGAAGCGCAACAATAGGAAATTCGTTATGTACGGTTGATCATTGTAGCTCGATAGATATAAGAAGCGCAAAAACATTTCATCTTTCAGTATTTACTTTAAAAAATTTAAAATCGACAATTTTCATTGACCGAACTTCGTTCAATCGGTTGATGATCGAATGAGAAGGATGTCCAATTTGATCAGGTTTATAAAGGATTGACGCATACATCCGGGTTGTCGTTGACCGACAACCATTGAAATTATATGTATGTTTGAACATTGATAGGTGTACTTTCTGCCATTAGGCGGATTGATGGTTACTCCTCGATTTGGCCTCACGTCACATTATGAGGCCAAGAGGTGATTTGAACAAGAACACTACTCGAACAGTATTTCCGACAACGTCGTTCTTATAGGGAACATCTGGGAGACGTTTGGCTGGACAAGCAACCGGATTCATTGTACCATTACGTTCGTCATTGGAGGACTTATTGTAGATATTCCCATTGTCGATTAGGTTATTCGAATTGCAACATTCAATTCAATTACCTCAGGATGAAAGAGGTTTATCTGGTCCACTACTCAAAATATAATATAAGACGAAGAATATTGATTAATTCAAATTCAAATCTTATTATTATTCTTCACTTTCCTATTTCATGTTCGAATTTTAAAATTCCTCAAATTTTCCCCATCAAGTTTTGTTACAAATAAATATATTTAATTTCTATTTTATTATTATTTTATTAATTAATTTTATTTTTATGTAATCGTTTAAAAAATGGAATCACCAAAAAAACTTTCTATTGCATGAGATATATTCATCGTTATTAGCGTAGGTATCCCTAAGGTAATTTATTAACTAACAATGTACTATATAACACACTATTGTAAGGTAATTATTAAAAGTTGGATAAGTCTACCTTTTTTTCTATTTCAGGCAAATCAAAATAACCCAACCTATGATATACTGTTTCATATCAAGTTTCAAAATCTCCATCGCGAAAAGTTGGAATTGTTTCTAAAGGCTACTAAGGTCTACAGCTACTGCAGTGCAGTAGGAAGGAGTAGGGGCCCTACTACCAAGGCAAGGAGTTCCACGCGTGGTATCGCATCGTCCAGGATAGAATCCTAAAGTGAATTTATGTGATTTATTGTTTCCTTTACTTTGGTAACACCTCGTTCAATCTCTAATTTTCGAACGTTGTTGATGATTTCCAGGACCTTCTTCTTTTGTTTTTGAATCTCTTCGAGTTTTTCGGTCGTATTTCTCCGAAACATTTCCCGAAACATCTTTATTCTTTGTTTCTTTCTACGGGAGTTGACCGTCCCGTCGCTGCTACCATATGTTGGACCTTGTTATTGTCCTCATTGTTTTTTACAATATATAATGCCCTTTAAATAACGGAAGGTGGAAAAATCGTATTTTCACAACACTAAACATGAACGCTCAGTGGAACGGATGACTACATCCTAGTAACGTCCCTACAAATTTTTACTGTTTAATCCATACAAGTTTAAACTATTTTTACAAAACAAAAATATTTAAATTTAATTGCATTAAAATTTATAATTGGAAGATATAAATTGGAAGATATAAATCTCTTTTTTAATATGTGTATGGATATTAATAAATTGTTTAATAATTCTGATGATGGGGACGACGAAGAGTTGTCCGAAATTGACAATAATGTTGATTGTGTTATGAATAATAGTTCCGGAGCGGCGGAAAAGCCAAATGGTGAAGGCAAGAGAGGAAGGGGAAGACCGAAAGGTTCTAAAAATATCTGTACACCTTCCACGAATAAAAGAACCTGCTTGGGTCCAGGACCTGATGGTATTTGCTCCATCAAAAAATCGGAATTGGTATCCATTGAATTAAAACTAAATCGTTTGATTTCGGAGAATGTGGAGCACAAGAAGGACATTGCGGCTCTATTCGAAAAATTGACGGAAATCAATGAAAAATTTGATTCCAATATTGTTGAGCAAGATAACTTGAGAAATATGTATAAAACAATTTCTGATAAGTTAACTTCTCATGATTCCATTGTTTCCATTCCTGTTGTTAATGAGAACAATAAGATTAACAATAAGCAAAACGTATGGAATAA